>PVKE010010700.1:0-41888 GCA_004027555.1 Craseonycteris thonglongyai | reverse complement strand
AGGTTCTTGAGAGTATAGAGGCTTCCACTCCAAAATAAGAATGATGATGATGATGAATGGGGTGGTGATGAGGATAGCAGCGAACAAAGATTGACCACTTATTTGCTAGGTCCTGTTCAAAGCTCTTTGTATTCATTAACTCAATTTAATTCTCATAACAACCCCATATGTTTGGTAGTATTCCATTTCACAGCTATGGAAATATGGAGGGTTAAGTAACTTTTTCAAAATCCCACCACCACTAAGTGGTAAAACTAAGATTCAAAACTTATTCAGGTCCCCCCCCCACACACACACACACACCTACATAATTAAGAATAAGACAGATATTAAAATCCTGGGAAAGGGCACATTTACTTAAACTTGTACTAAGATGTACGTGACTACGGTAGACCCATTTTTGAGTTTGAGAGTGGTGTGTGTTGGTTCATGCATGCATGCGTGTGTGTGTGTGTATGTGTTTAGACTTTGGGTACCTACAATGGTCTAAGACATTCATCCCTAATAGGGGAAAAGGTATCAAAGGGAGATCCTGGAAATGGACATCAAGCTATAAATTATTGAAGTGTCTGGACTCAGGCAACAGTTAAGTAACAGCATTTCACCTTGTTTTTTTTCTGCCAGGACATAAGAGGCAAAGGAAAAATATGCTAGAAGGGAACATTAGCTCCAGGGTGAGGCAATGGAGCAAGGATTAATTTTCTAAGTCTTGGTTTTCTGTGCGTCATTTGGCTCCTCTCCCCTTTCTGTTTCAGGTTTAAAGCCCCCCTCCAAATTCACTGCAGTCATCCATGCGGTGACCCCCCTGGTCTCTCAGTCCCAGCCAGTGTTGAAACTTCTTGTGGCTGCAGCCAAATCCCAGTACTGTGCCCAGGTGAGTCTGGCATTGACAGAGCAGCACCTGCCTCCTCCAGCTTAGTGGACTAGAGACTCCCACCGATTACCTGCCACATGCTTTCCTCCGAGGGACTCATCTAGCCGTGTCCTGTTACCCCCCTTTCATTTGTTATGCCTTGTTATGCGCCTTTCATCAACTTAGAGGTTCTTGGGAGGGAAATCTGGCACGAGTAACAGGTGGGTTGAAAAGAGATCCTTGCACTGGGTAAGGTTAAATATATACATATATATATACACATATACACACACACATGTGTGTGTATATATATATATTTAACCTTACCCAGTATATATGTATATATATGTATATATATGTCTGTGTATATAGACATGTATGTGTATACTTTTATACAACAAAGGTTGTCTGCAAAGTATCCAGCCTTGTAATTGTTCTTGTTATATTGACAGTGGCTGGATTTTTTTTCTGGACAGCTCTTGTATATACACACCCACACATTTTTAAAGGATTATATAAGCACGCTATTTTTCTTTTAAATGCCAAATCAATAAAGTAACAGAAATGCCACCGGGAAGAACCAGAACATGAAGTTTCAGCAGAAGAAACAGACTTCTTCATGCTAGAAGGCGTCAACTTTTCCTTCACAGCAATTGTGACTAATTATAAAATTGGGAGCAGAAGATTATATGTATGGTAACAATATTTTGCAAATCAGTACCTCGCCCATACTCTTTACCAGTGGTTTTTCTGATTTGTAAATTGGTTTAGAAGAAGGCTTACAAATGACGAAAGAATTAAATCATATCAAAGTGTGCATGTTTGAACTAAACCCATTTATTAGAAATAATAAAGTCATAAAATCAGCAGCCAATCTGGAGAATCTAAAACATGAGTTCCATCTTGATTTCTTTCATTTCTCCCATGTTGCCTGGTGGAGTGCAAGTTTGCAGCAGATGTTCAGTATACATTTTTTTTGTTTAATTTGATCAATGTTGTTATCTCATTCATCATCATCAGATCAGAATTTAGGAAACCCCCGATCCATCAGCCCTGAAATGACGTTTTTCCCTCCAGCTTTCCCGAACCTTGATGCAGTTTTTTTTAGTGACTCTTCCTCCTCTCTTTGTTTGTTGACGTGGCCAGATTCTGGAGGTTGTGTGGGAGCGGTCTAACTTTAAATTCAGTTTTGGTATCTGCCGTTCTGCCTTGTGTGGGTCTCTGTCTCTTTCTCTTTTTTGTCTGTGAGAAGAACTTGTGGTCAGAGGCTTGTAGAAATCCAGCCTTACCAACAACCTAATGATACCTTGTTCCTTTCAGATCATAGTTCTATGGAATTGTGACAAACCCCTACCAGCCAAACACCGCTGGCCTGCCACTGCTGTGCCTGTCATTGTCATCGAAGGCGAAAGCAAGGTAGGAGCGCAGAGACCTAAATGTGGAACAGCCACGGGGTCTTCCTTTCTCCATGGGATACTTTGGCTAGTGGCCCTCGATGTTTTCCTTCAGCTCCTGGGAGCTGCTGGCCCTGGGCTATGTTTTCTAAAACTGTATTTTTTTCTCCATGTCCTCAGCTTTGAGAGTCATAGGCTTTCAAATTAGGGAATCCAGGGTCCCTAATACTCTTTAGGAGATTTGTGACCCATTCCTTCTCAGTCTTGTCATCTACAAAATGGAAATAACATTACCTCACAGGGTTGTTATTAGGATTAAATGAATTCAGGGGGAAGCGAGGATGGCTCAGTGGGTCAAGTGCTCCCATTGCAATCTGGGGGTCTGAGGATCAAGTCCCCTTCCAGCCCTGGCCTGTGCAGACCCATATGCTGACCTGAAGTGTACTTCCCATGCCAGTTCGGTTCCGCTGGGGTGAGCTTCCCATGTGGTAGGCCCCACCCTTCACGGCCCTGCGTCTACCTGTGAAATGAAACTATTTAAAAAACTGATGATGTACAACTGTGGAGACTGCTCTGGGCCCTCCCCATTCTCTCTGTCTCTCTCAATCTCTCTCTTTGTCAAAAACAATAAAATAAACCTTAAAAAAAAAAAAAAAGGCTGAAATGAATTGAGGTCCTGGCGATAGCAATCTTTCTATAAACGATGAGGGTAAAGATGAGGCTGCTGATAACTGTGGTGATGCATGGGTTTTGCGTAGCTGATTAATCTGAATTAGTTGTGCCTTACTGAATAGTGGCTCTTCCTCACATTTATCTTATAAAGGACATTTTCACCTTTTTTTTTTCTTTTTTTAGTGTTTCTATCAGACTCTCACAAGTGCTGCCTAGCTGGCCTCCTGCTTCCATTCTTCAATTTATTTCAACTAGAACTGAATGATTTACTAAATCATCTCCTGGCTCTAAGGGACTCTCCTTGCTAATGCTTTCAATTAACATTGGAAGCCATGCATAATCTGGCCTTCCTTGGCCGTTCCCAATCTTCTCTCTCATTGTTTTCCCCTACAGACCCTGTCCTCTGACCAAATTGGGTCACTCACAACTGTCTGAATTTCAGTGTCCCTTCCTACCTCTAATTTTTGTCTTTTTCATTTTGCTCTAAGTCTTGATCTCCCTCCTCCACAACCCTTCCTCTCTCTTATCAAACTCTTCATCCAGTCTTTGTGCCCCTGTTTGCATGCTACCTCTTCTTTCAGATTCCTTCTGCTATCTGCAGTCAGAAGTGAGTGCTTGTTTCTCTGGCTTCTGCTTGGTGCTTTCTTGGAGATCTTATCCACTGTGAAATGAATCTCAGGATGGGTGAAGCACTGTCATCTGAAAGACTTCCTTTCTCAGTCCCCAAGGAGTCAGGTCGTGAGAGCAGTGTGTCTCACACTCAATAAAATATCTGTGAACCAGAATAACAAAATATCCATTTATTAGGTTGTAGCATTCGAAGTAATCATTTGACTCACTAAAAGTGGTGATTTCATATGGTTTACCATAATACAGTGAGAATTGTAACTGTCATGTGGACAAGATGATCAGTGAGTTGTCTTCTCGCTTCCAATGTATGAATGCCTACTGTGTGCTGGGCAGTGTGCGATATGTTGGAACACAGTGGGAAATGTAGCAGATATGGCCAGAGCTTTCTTAGGGCTGAACTCAGGCAACGTGATTATCAGAGGGCTGCTTAGTAAGCATTTAATGAGAATCGGAGGAATTAGAATAATCACATGCCTCCTGCCATCCTGCCATTGATCCTAGTTACCCGTATGAATCCTTCTCACCATGGCTGTGGTTTCACAAAAATCTCCTGCCTACAACCCCTTCTGTCAGATTTCCCAGGTTAAATGTCCGAGGGCCAGAACATTGCTGAGTAGGAAGCTGTTAACTTGATCTTTGGGAATCTTTGTTTTTATGCTTCCATGGGTGACTGAGTCTCCTTATAGTAGATGTCTTCCTTTGACTATGACAGGATATTCAAAAAGGGTCCAGTCTGACTGACTCACTGGGAGCTGTTCTGATTTCTATTTATTATTGCGTTTTCATGCAGACTCATTGATTGGTTTTATATTCTACTCTCAGAAAGTAGTTTATTCCTATGTAAAGTGATGATGACAATGATAGTACCTTTCTCATGGACTTTATCAGATGTGTCTGATTAGATACTTCACATTCTCCCAGTCAGAACTCTGTTTAGTCTTCTGGCCACTTGTTGAGGCCTAGCCTCCCTCGATTCCAGTGGGGCATGTGGTTTCTTTTCTTTCACTGCCACTGTCCTGGGATTGTACCGCCTAGTAAAACATTTGTACTTAAGTCTTGCTTCAGACTCTGTATTCCAGGGAACTTGGGAGAGACTTGAGCCCATTTTGAGAATTAAATGAGATACTACAGTTCAGGTGTTTAGCCTTGTACCCATTCCACACCAAGAGTTTTAGTAAATGTCAACTGCTCTTCTGGAGGCATTGTGTGTGTATCATGAGCTCTAGAGTCAGACAACTTCTATGTCACCTAAGGTACGGTATTTAACCCCCTGTGCCTCAACCCTCCCTCAGTAAGTGGAAACAGTCATAATCCCTAACTAACAGTGTAGCTAAAAGATCAAAGGATATGATACTCTATATGTAAATGGACTTAAAGTGTGGATGCACATGATAGGTGTTATTTGTGCTTGTTGTAATTACTTCCAGACATTTCTTACCTTCCCTACTACATAGTAAACTTCTTGAGTCTTGGTCATTTCCTAGTCATGCTTGTTACTGCTAGAAGGAGTTGGGCTGTACACAATAGCTAAATATTCCATGAACTGAGGAGGGATACCCAGTTCCCTCAGGATCAACTTTGTAAGCACATGGGTTCTTTTCATGCTAATCCATTCAAATTTTGGAATGTAGCTGAGGCAAGGTGCTTGAAAGAGAGCCTCTAGTTTCTACACTAGCACTTGGCCGTGGCTGAACCTCTGTTGATGAAACAGGTTCAGAAACAGGAAATGGATCATTTTAAAACCAAAGGTTGGGTACATGATGGGAAAGAGGCCGTATTCCCTTCCCATGCCCCATTCTAATTCTCTACGTCTAGCCTGGAGTTTAAAATTGACATGTTGGCTGCTTTGGCTGCAAAATTCTATTTTGGATTTATGGGCCTTGTCTTAGCAGTTCTCCCCTGTAGGCTTAACAAGGGAAAGGTCAGGGCATCACTAAGGAGGCAGCTAATGGTTTCTGCGTTAGTCCATGGACATGCAAACAGTATCAGGAGAATTGCTTCAGGCGGAGAATTCTCAGCACTGTGTATGTGAGGCTGCTGATAGCTTTGTGTTGGCTTTTATTTTGAAAGCCTGAGAAAGAAAAAAAAAACCAAAACTTGACCCAGTTGACAGGTAAATATGAGCAGACCTGAAGCCATTTATGCTGCACATACGTTGCCGGAGCTCCCTGCAGTCGGTTAGAGTGGGCACTTCCCGTCATTTAAAGTCACAAGCCCTCCAGAAGTTTCATAGCCATGTAAGCCAACCTGAGACGCTCTGGCTTTCTGATGTACATGTAGCTTGGGCACCTATGGTGGGGCAGGGAGTTCTCAGATCTGTGGAGAATAGACTCTTGGCAGCCAGATTGGGTGTCTGCCTTTTTCCCCTTTGTCTTCAGGGTCCAGCTGTGTCATTCTATGTCTTTTGAGCCTGGAGACTTGATGGCAGGTGTGTCTTTTCTCTTAGGTCTCCAAGTGTGAAGTCGGACAGGATGTCATAACTATGACTGTAACTTCCAGAGGAAGGTGGTGAATGTGAGATTGCTCTATGTGGCCCAAGTTCACTTTTAAAAAAAAATTATTTTGGGGAAGCCGGGATGGCTCAGTGGGTTGAGCGCTCACTTTGCAGCCCTGGGGACCGAGGATCGAATCCCGGCCCCGGCCCGTGCGGACCCATGTGCTGAACTGGGGAGCGCCCCCAGTTCAGTTCTCTCTCCCTCTCTGTCAAAAACAATAAAAAAAAAAAAAAAATTAAAAAAAATTATTTTATTGTTTGAGATAGAGAGACAAGCGTCCAGAGCAGTCTCCATAGTTGTACATCATTAGTTGTGGTATGGTTTCATTCCACACAAGTGGATGTGGGGCTGTAAGGGGCAAGAACCAAATTGGAGGCCTCCATCAGGGGAGATGAGAACCTTTGCCACTGAGCCATCTCAGCAGTTACTATTTATGCCACAACGCAGTTCAGCATATGGCTTTGCACAGGCCCAGGCTGGGGATCGACCCTGGACCTCACAATTGCAAGGCAAGCACTCAGCTGCTGAGCTATATTGGCATCCCCCAAATTCACTTTTGAGGTCTTTTTAAAACCTGGGACAGGTAAGGCATAGTGGCTGAGGTGTTCTATAGAACCACACCATCCAGGGTGACATGCTAGTAGGTTCACCTGGGACAAGAGACTGAATGTTTCTGGGCCTTAGTTGTCTTACCTATAAAATGGGGTTGGTTACAAACATGAAATGAGATGACATCCGTAAGCACTTGAAGCATTGGCATATTGTAAATGTTTAAAACGTATTAGTTATTCTAACGATATCATCATTCTTATGGTTATTCTGTGGTATATTCAATACAAAGGTTTTGAATGTCCCAGAGTAGTCTCTCCAGCCTCATTTTTGCAACTGACCTGTGGTCCCCAAACCCCCACCCCACACTTCCCATGTCTTATTCAGAAATTCATTCATGTGCTACCTTCGCAGTTTTCCTAAATCCATGAGCTACATGTGATAGTGTTTATTCAGTGATTTTCTTCAAATTGGCTTCTTTTACATTTTAATGAAGTTATTTTCAAATAACTTTACTACTACCTTTTATTGAGATAGCGACGAATGTGTATGTGTATACAGTTTTCCTAACTGGTGCTAAAAGAAAGAAAGGGTACAATTTTTCAATGTTGGTCTGCACACCTCCGAAAATGAGCTGGCCTTCCAGGGTTGTGTGTCCCACACTTGGAATCACTACTTGGTCCATCCACTCCTTGCTGGCCGTGGAGAGGTTCTCTCTGTGCCTTTGTGTCATCTCCTGAGAGCTCTGTCTGTTCCACCTCCTTTCTGTCTCTACCTGGTGAATTCCTGGCCATTGGGGTCCTGCTTCCATGGCCCTTCTTCTCTGAGGCCTTCTTCATCTGCTCTTCCCAGTGGCGGGCACCTGCCTCCTCTGTCTCCTGGCATTTTTCATATCAGGCCAGGACTGACCACGAGCATCATGCTGCTTCTGCAGACTGTGCCATCCTGCGGGACAGGGAACAGGTCATCTTGACCTCTGCATGTACCCCCGTTGCCGCGCAAGGTGTCTGTACCCAGTAGGTGCCCCGAATTGTGGAATCAACGAATCTGCACTGATGAGCAATGAAAGGCTTCCCTGTTGAGGGGTGACAGGGGCTAGACCCTTCTCTCTGAAGGCTGAAGATGTGGGCCTGCAAGAAGATTCTCAATTGACCTCTTCGATCCTGAATCTCTTCTCCTCACCTGTCTTCTGTTTCCGATCAGGTGATGAGCAGCCGTTTTCTGCCCTACGACAACATCATCACAGACGCCGTGCTCAGCCTTGACGAAGACACTGTGCTTTCAACCACGGAGGTAAGCCCCCACAGATGGGGCGCGGGCAGTGGTTACCCCAAGCCCCAGGGTGCCCACGCTTCTCTTCCCAGGGCCTTGGCCATATCAGAAACATGGTCAGATTTTCAAAATTTCTCACAGTATCAACCCAGTTCCTGGGAGCACCTGGTGGCCACCTGGAACCCTGATGAGGGCGTCCTGCCCTTTGTTTTCTCCGCTAATTGGCTTCTCATTTGCATGGCTGTACCTCACCTCCTCTCCTGCCTGCCCTTCTTGTTCTGTTTCTGAACAGCCCAGCTGCTGGCCCTGTGCACAAGAGCCAAGGGCAGGTGGGCAGGAAGGGGTACCTGTTTAGCATTACAGTGATGCCTTAGAATTTAAACTTAATCCATCCCGATCGAGTTCCAAGACGAGTGGGCGTTGGGATAAAGCTACAGGCTGTACCGTCAATCCGTCCCACGCAAACAACGGGTGGGTGTTCAGATTCCAAAGAGGCCTTCAGATTCCGAGGCAAAATTTCCTTGATTTTTTTCATTCAGATTCCAGGTTGTTCAAGTTTGGGGGCGTTCGGATTCCAAGGTATCACTGTATCTTGAAACCCAGCTGTCCTGAGCAAACAGTCTCCTACTTCTCCACGTATCTGAATCCCTGCTTGGGTGTGTGTTGCCTCTGGTAGGGAACACTATTCTGGGTTCTAAAGGCAGCTTTTCCGTCTCGGTGCAAAGTCCTCATTTTCGTGCACCCACGCAAGAGAAAATGGTTCCCCTTTCAGCCCGAGAAGGAGATCCCTGCTATTTGAGGCATTCAGGTATTTGTGCCGAAAATAAGGTTGTACAGAGAATGTGTGAGGAGGAGGAAAGGGAGAAGAGGAAAGATACATATGGTAGAAAACCAATTTTTATAACTCGAATAAGTATTGATCTCTGAAACCTTACTTTGAACCATAGACGGGGACCAAAGACAGTTATATAAAAATGTAGTATATCAGAAATACGTTATTTATGGTAGCTGCTAAAAAGCATGGAGACTTGGCTGCTTAGACCTTCCCCCTCCCTTTCTTTTTTCGTTTTATTCATCATCATTTTCCTTTCCATTTAAACATGGGCACTTCCCAGCATGCAGTTCTCAGGTTGCCAGTCCAGTTCTAACGGTCTTCTGCCTCACACACCCAGGACACAGTGCTAACGTGGGCGGCCAGCCTCAGTGTGTCTTTCTTGAAATGCTATGGATGTTTCCAATTTCCATCAAGTAGAGTTGAACTCACATGATGCGCAAGGGCAGCCTAAATAACCCTGGGACAGAAGGTGCTGGATCTCACCTTGATAAAATGCTTTCTATGTAGCTGGAGCTCTGTAAATACTCGGTGAATGAATGATGGGAGGGATGCATCCTGAGGGGATTAAAGTGTGAATGCACAGCCCAACTGTCATGTGTAAGTCGGCAGGAGAAAGGGGTGGGGAGGGGGGCGGAGGAGAAGATTCGCTTTATGTTCAAAGGGAAGGACAGCTCTCAAATACAGGCTCTGGGACACCCGGCCCGCCTTTTTCTGCTGCTTCCTGCAAGAGAAGCTGTCTCTCAGGAGCACGTTCATTCAACAAGTATTTATCGGGGGATTTCTTTGTTCTGGTCTGTGTGCCAGGTGCTTTGATTCCACAGTTCCTGCCTGTAGCAATCAGAGTCTTGGCAGCCAAGAGAATTCAAATCAGATGGTTCAAATGAAGGGCTTTGGGATGCTGTAGAGAGGTGGGTGGGGCGGTAGGACCCCCCCTCCCCCAAGACACAGGGAGGCATCTGGAGAGTAGTAGGAACAGGCAGGAGCTCCCACCCCCAGACCTGAAGGAACCAGGAAAGGAAACGTCCCCCCCAAATGTAAACACTCTTTGAATGATTATAGTCAGTGTTTATTTAACATACAGTTTATTTTCACAATTTACAAGAACCTACAGAAATGAATAATTTTTATGTTGTCAATGTCTGTTGTCAGATTGATGACCTTTCTGGGCCAGGCACTGCTGGTGATGTGAGGCAAGGGGATTGCAAACATTGAGAATCACTTTTTTCAGTATTCGTGTGCATTCTTCTTCAGTGGCCACCATCAGTTTGTTGACTATTGTTGGTTTTGTGCTGTAAACTTTATCTTTTATGTATCCCCCTAAAAAAAGGTCTAGTTGTGTGATGTCTGGTGAACATGAAGGGTATTCTACATTCACTGGACTTCACTCATTATTTCAAATCAGTTAAACCTGAAAAGGAGAGACAATTATGTGAGTTTTCAGCTGTTTAAGTGTGTATATATGTTGAGGGAAATCCTGTAGTGTTTCCAGAGTCCCCAAAAAATAGAACTGGGGAGAAGAGGCTGCCCCACAATATCTACAAGGGCAGGCTAATAAGTTTTGCCTCCACTGTAATATTTTTTGTTACATTAGACATATCTGGATATAACCCATTCTGTGTAGTCAATGGTATTCCCCCTCCCTCATTCTTGACCTTGCACACACAGATGCTTACATTTTTCACCCAATGCACATCGAAATGGAAGAGTGTTCAGACCAAAAAAGTCAATATGACTTTCCCAGATGAGGCCGGTTTTGAATTTTTTTGGCATAGGTGACCACTTCTGGTGGTATTCCATGGGCTGCCTTCTGTTTTCGGGGTTAGATTTATGGGTCTGAGTTTCTGTGCCTGTAATGATCTTTAAGAAGTCCTCGGGGAAGCCGGGATGGCTCAGCAAGTTAAGCGCTTGCTTTGCAGCTCCAGGGACCAAAGATCGAATCCCAGCCCTGGCCCATGTGGACCTATATGCTAAACTGGGGTGTGTTTCCCATGGAAGGCTTCCAGTTCAGTTCTTGCCTCTCTGTTCAGCCCCCAGCTTGAGGGGGTGTGCCTCCCATGCAGGAGGTCCCCAGCCCAGTTTTTGCCCTGCATGGCCGCTGCCCACCTGTGTGGAACAAAGCCATGTCAAAAACTGATGATGTGCAACTATGGAGACTGCTCTGGGCCCTCCCCCTTCTCTCTGTCTGTCTTGATCTCTCTTTGTCTCTGTCAAAAACAATAAAATAAAACTTTAAAGAAAAAAGAAGTTCTCACCTTCTTTTGCAAAAATTCCAAAAAAAATTGGAGGAACTTTTTCTGCTGTTAAGAATTTAGTAATAGCATGCTGTTTGAACCAAACGTCTTGAACACTCTTCCATTTTGATGTGCACTGGGTGAAAATGTAAGTATCAAGAGTGATGGAAGGGAGATGCCATGTTACTACAAAGAACCAGTTATATCCAGATATATCTAATAAAACAAAAAAATATTACAACGGAGGCAAAATTTATCAGCCTGCTCTCGTATGTTCATGGAGGAACATGGCGACTACTGGAACTCTGGTGCCAAACCTGGGAAGGAACAGGGGAGAACCAAGCTGGCCTTTCTCTGTCCCACCTCTATTTTCCTGCTTGCAGGCTCCCCTAGACCTAGCCCCATCAGCTGCCAGCCAGCAAGGAAGGCCAGGGTGTGCCCAGCCGTAGGCTTCCATTATCTCAGGGTACAGAACATGCATGACAAGATGAGTGGAGAGTGGATCTCGAAGGGCAAACACAGGAAAAATGTCCAATTGCCGTGGTGGACCATATGGTCAAGACAACTACAGTATATACCTAACTCATGGTCCTATTTCCAGAAGTATCAATTCATCACCTTCCATCTTCCCCTGGGCACAAGGCAGTTAGTCTTACTCTGGGACTCATTTTCCTTTGTCCTGTGGTAAAATAACTTGCAGCTGCTATGTTGCATCCACGTGCTGGGGAAATTCTTTCCAAAGAATAGCAATTCCAGCCCCTCGGGGCACACTGGGACCAACATGTGTTGTATGTAAAGTAATTAGGAGTCAACGTGGGTTGAAAACAATATGTAAATTTAAGAGACCGGAGGCCTGGTGTGCTTTTGGCTGCTGATGAGTGGAGTGGTTGTGTTGCCTAAAATGGCTCAGGACAGGGATTTCTCTTTTTTCTTTTTTTTAGGTGAGAATAGATGTTGGTTCATTATATTTCCTCTTTAAGGACACTTAGCTTGTTAAATGTTTCTCTGTAGTATTACAGGGAGATTTTAAACAGCCTCCTTTAAAGGGAATTAGGTGTAGTTGGCTTATAGTTACTTACACTTATCTGGGTTGCTGCGATTTCTCGAAAGAAAAACAGATGTTGGTTTTTTAAGAGAAAAGGCTGTGAGCTGACCTTTGCCTTCTTTGATGTGTTAATGATCTCCATGAAAGCAGAACTATCACAAGAATCATAGTTTTATCTGAATTTACTTTTGAATTCCTTTGAAAGGACTTGAATCGGCTTTGAGATGGTAAGAAATTCATGTGATGAAAACACCCCATCAGGTTCCCTGGAAGTTGCCAGTGCATGTGTTTCCTCTTCAAAGAATAATGGAAAACCCCAAAGGGTGCTGACAGGCCAGCTGAGTCTTTGATGGCGAGCTGCATAATACATGATTCCATCAGTTAGCGCCATTAGCATTGACTACCAGTGACGATGTGCAGGTTCTCACAACCTGATTTTTATTTTCTGGCACACACTGTCCACTCTGCTGCTGTCTTCTAACTTTGCGCTGCCCCATGCCCCACCAGGCTTCCTTCATGTGTGCTCCACCACCCGACTTTCCTTCCCTCTGGGTAGTATAATCGGGGGGGACAAGCTATACAAGTATTGTCAAGGCTTTGTTATCCTGAGGCTTAGGTTAGTTAGATTTTCATAAACATTTGAATTCATGACTATTTACAAAAACAGTGACATGTAACTAAGCCCCCCAAATTTAGAGGTAACAGGACCCTTACAGGTCGCGAGACTGGTGTTTCCCAAATGAGGGTTGGTGCATGTGAAATAGTTTTACATGGTTCGTGGCAAGCATGTTTTCATTTTAACAATTATATACTCACTGCAGTGTCCCTTAAAAAATAATATAGCTGGCCATCAAACCTGGAATTTCACTAATAGGTTTACCTAGGATGAGGCAAGTGCAAAAAATGAAGAAGAGCAGGCAGATTAAAGAAAAATATTAAGTCGTTGAATGGGTGGTATGTGAATGTGGCAAAGGGGGCAGTGATGTTACGCATATGATTAAAGCTTGGGAAATACGGATCTAGGCTTATTTGCTTTGTCTTTTAATTGAGGTAGAATTCACATAACATAAAATCACCCATTTTAAAGTATATAATTAACTGTCATTTAGTACATTCTCAATGCTATGCAGTCATTACCCTCTATCTTATCCTAAAACATATTCATCCCTGATAAAGTAAACCCCATACCCATTAGTCACTCCCTAGCCTGAGGAACCTTCCCAGTGTGTTTTCTGTCTATGAATTTGCATACCCTAGACCCTGATGTCAATGGAATCATACAGTATATAGACTTTTGTGTGTAGCTTCCATCAGTCAGCATAATGTTTCAGATTTTGTCCATGCTGTAGCATGTATCAGTCTTTCATTCCTTTTTATAGCTGAGTAATATTCCATTATAAGGATATACCATACTTGGTTTATTTATTCATCAGTTGATGGAATTGGGATTGATTCTGCCTTTTGGCTGTTGTAAGTAGTTATGTCCTTCCCTCTTAAACTCTGAGAGGGCAGAAACAGGACTTATCATCATCACTCAGGCCCCCAGATACCATCACAACGCCAAGTCTTTAAATATTGGTGGAATAAGTGAAATTTCCATTTTTATTGCTTATCTTGAAGAGCTAGGCCAAAGGTTCTAGGGTGAATGTATAACCTGTATGCAAGATTAATTGCTTTCAACACTAGCAACAGAGCTAAAAGAGAGGCTGTGAAACCAGATGGCCTGGGTTCAAATCTTGGATGTGCCACTTACTCAGGCAAATTATTTGAACCCCCATATACCTTAGCTTCCCTGTCTGTAAATTTGAGAATATAAAATTTACCTTTTTACAGAATTATTGTGAGGACTAAATAAATTAAAATGTGTAAGTCCCTATAACCATTATAACCATTACACAATTAGCGTTATATGATAGTTTGCTATTACTATTTTTATGTTCACTTTCTATATATTTTATTTATTATTCATCAGATAATCATAAGAAGTCAAACATGAGCTTACACATTTGGAAAAAGACTATTTGCTAATTATAAATGTTGGTTTATAGCAGGTTCAGAAGTCCCTGCTTTGGGTTATTATAAGCACTAGCAAGTCATTTAGCTACATTTCCTTTAAAGTAATCCTGTGGCTTCCATTGGGCTTGTATCCACTTGTTCTTAGTGATTTTTTTTTTTTTTTTTTACTGTGGATGCTTTACTGTGGATTTTCCTTGCACTGTGCATCTTCAAACCTGAGAGGCCTGAATTATTTTTTCTATATGATGTCTGTTTTGTGTTCCTGTTAGAACTTGGATGCTTTTTAAAACATCTTTTCTCTTGCTTGTAAGAAAAAGGATGCTTTTATTTTAGTCACTTTGCCTTTGCTGTGTGTTGGTTGTGATGTACGCAGTATATCCGTGCTCTGGATATACATGGGAAATCTCTTGTTTGTATAACAGATGTGTTTGTACCTCACATGAATCAGCAGGCATGTGCACCTTGAGGAACTGCCTTTTTTGACTTGTGTTTTAACTTGAACAGACTGGATTTCTAAAGGACATATCAGCCAGTTTCCGCGCCCCCCCCCCCACTTTCATTTCTGCACTAGTCGGGAATTTCTGTAATAGAAACCATGAAAATGTGCATAATTACGGGGCAAAATGTCAAGCAGTCAGTGTAATTTGCTGATGAATACATGGAAGTAATGTTTCTCAACAGTCGTGGGCTTTTGTGCTAAGAATTAACAGGGGGAAGGTATTTTGTTGACATTTGTTAACACTGTTGATTGCTTGTTTGGCCTGTGTTCTGTCTGCAGGTGGATTTTGCCTTCACGGTGTGGCAGAGCTTCCCTGAGAGGATTGTGGGGTACCCTGCACGCAGCCATTTTTGGGATAACTCTAAGGAGCGGTGGGGGTACACATCCAAGTGGACGAATGACTACTCCATGGTGTTGACGGGAGCTGCTATTTACCACAAGTGAGGAATTGACTTGTCTCACATGTTTAGGTTTCCATATAGCCCGTTACATTGGTTTCTGGCTGCTGCATAAATAGGAAATAGGCCAAATCTTGTTCACAACATTCATGGAAATTAGTGTGTGTCCCTCTTTAAGTGTTATTGATGTGGTCAGTCTGTGTCTTTGAAACCAATACGACCTCTTGGCTTATTGCAGTTCCAAGAATTACGGTAGAGGAAATCTTCCATTTGACTGAAGTGTGAAGGCTTATATTGAGTAACTGACTATTTAGAATAACAGCAACAAATGTGAATAGTTAATTGAGCATCGCCCAGACACTGCTTGGGATTTACCATTGAGTAAAACAGAACAACAACAACAACAAAATATGCTGACTATGAGGGTCTTTTCTTCTAACAGTTATACATAATAATTCTCTTATATGTTAAGATGAGAAGTTATATAGCAAAAAGGCAAAGTAGAGCAGGTAGTGCCAAAGGAGAAGGGGCAGATGAAGGGGTAGCCAGGGTGACTCACGGAGCAGGTGGAATTTCAGCGGAGACTTGAAGTCAGCCGAGAGAATGGCTATAGGAAGAGTGTGGCAGCATAGCAAACAGCTGGCATGCATGCCCCAAGACAGAATATTGGAGGACTATGAAGAAGGCAAGTATGACTAGAGTGAAGTGAGTGGAACACAGGTGAGAGAGGTCATGGGAGCCCACATGCAGGACGTTGCTGCATCATGAAGACTTGACTTTACTCTAAGTGATGTGGGCTTGGAGCAGAGCATTCTTAATTATGTTTCAGGCATCCACTCTGGGGACAGGCTCTAAGGGGGCCAGAATAGAAGCAGGGAGACCACTTGGGAGGTGATTGACATTATCTAGACCAGAGATGATGGAGCCTGGGACCAGGAAGTGAGCAATGGAGGTGGTAAATAGTGACCAGACTGTGGGCATATTTGGACGATACTCCAACATGAGGTCCTGACACTTTGGATATACAGTTTGATTGCTCTAATAAGTTTTTTGACTTGAAAAACTAGAAGGATAGAGTAGTCATCAATAGAAAGAGAAAGCAATAAATAGAATAAGTATTAGAGGAAATCCAGGTGTTCAGTCTTGGGCATGGTAAGACATTCAAAAGGGTTATGTTGGAAAAGGTCAGTGATGGAGATAAAAATTTTGAGGTTATTTGCATATATTGGTCTTTAAAGCCATGGGACTCAGGTAAGATTGTGGAATTAGTGAGTACAGATGGTTAATGTTCCTGACTCAATCATTAATGAGATTTCTACTCTTTAGCCTTAGTAAGGTGAATACAGCAATATTAACCTAGTCTTTTAAAATAAAGAATAGAGAATCTTGCGTATCAGCATATCAGGGATAGAGTTGGAAATGTGCAAGGCATAAACATTTAGGCTGACTGAATCTTTATCTCAAGACTCTACTTCTTGGGAATTCATTGTTCCTTTCTTCCTGCCATTGCCACTCAGTGCATCTGATTCATTTAAATGATGTTTTCTCCCATAAATATATGCTATATGTCCCTCAAAAGAAAAAGAAAGAAAAAAAGAAAAACAGTAGAGTGAAAAATAATTCAAGAAAAAGTGGGTTCTCCATAATGATTGACCACCAGAGAAATCAGTTTTTTTTCTCTTAAGTTTTGAAATACATGGTTTATTGGCCACAAGAATAGAACCTGATATTATGGACTATGGTATAGTATTGGATATAGTTCTGATTAAACCAATAATTAAAATTCTAAAGAAGCTTCTAATAATATACAGATTACCATCTGTATTCTTACCATCAATATTCTGTTTCTTACTAACCAACCTGATATTAAAGTTAGATTGGTCAAGCAATCGTTGTGTAGCTCTGTACCTCATATCCTTACCTGTCAAATGAGGATAATAGTGGTGCCTACGTCATAGGTTCCTCATAAGAATTAGATGAGGCATTTGTTGTAAAGCACTTTAGAATGTTATCTGTCATGTGGTAAGTACCATGTAAGTGACAGCTATCATCATTGTCTTCATCCATGATATGTTTAGAGATTTAAAGAATGAGATGTGTTTTTTGTCAAAAAAAAAAACACCTGTCATAGAATGATGGCCCCCTGGAACTTCTCTTTTGTTGTTTACAGATACTATCACTACCTGTACACCCATTATCTGCCAGCCAGCCTGAAGAATATGGTGGACCAACTAGCCAACTGTGAGGACATTCTCATGAATTTCCTGGTGTCTGCTGTGACAAAATTGCCTCCAATCAAAGTGACCCAGAAGAAGCAGTATAAGGAGACCATGATGGGACAGGTAAGAGAAGGAAAACTCTCTTCCTTTGCTTTGCTCACTGGTGGCTCAGCCAGAAGTAATGAGGACTCACTCTTTCTCTAGGAAGCATAATGAGGAGATACCAGAAAAACACATCTAAAAGCTGTGAGGGAGTGTATGATTGGTATATGTTAATTGGGAAGTTGTAAGTCAAGGCTATCTTTATGTCAGGAATATAAAAGATTTCCTGTGACCTCCAATGTGGCTTGAGAAAGCCATATCTTCTCCAAAGGTCTACAAAGAATTTATGTAAGTTTATTGCCAGCTGTTTATCTGTGTCATTTAATAAGTAGCTAATAATACTCTCAACACAGTCTTCTGATTGCTCTTAGGTTGGATGAGCACCAGTATGGTAGACCAGGAGTCAGAATACTTGATTTTCAGTTCTAGAACCAGCATTTATAAGCTGTAGGTAGGTCAGTTGCCTTCTGAAACTCAGTTGGCTCATCTTTAAAATGAAAATGGTGAAATCTACTTCACAGGGGTGAGTTAACATGTATGAAAGATTTTAAAATGTAAAGTAATGCATTGAGTCATAAAAGTTTATTACTAACGATACTTGCAAGGAAATATCCAACTTTCTCTTTTTTACAAGTAGGAAAACTAGGGCCCAGAAAAGTTACACATATTGCTACAAGTTGCACAGTATTAGAAACAGAACTGGAAATCGAATTTCAGGCTCTGTTCTTTCCACTGCTTGTCCTTCCACAACCCAGGGTTCCATGTCAGAATGATCTGGACACGCTGAAGCTCATTTCCCCTTATTCACCTGAACAGAGCCCTGTATTATAATTCAGAAATGAGAACCTTAAGTAAGACCATTTAGACCTACCGTACCCAAGCTAAAGTATAGAGCATCAGCCAGCAGGATTTGAGTCAACCTGAAAGGACATGTTCTAACATGGTTATATCAGTTCACTTGTTTAGGATTTTCCATATACCTTGTTCTAACAGTTATTGAAATCATATACAAATTTAGCTTTTGCAGAACAAGACTAGCCAGGCCCTCTGAATAACACAACTGATGGTTTTTCATTTGCTGCATGTAGTAAGAGCAATAAATCTATAGGATTTTAAGTTTATAAAACTTAATCATTCAGTAGTTACGGAACATGTATAGGTTATCAAGCACTGTTCTAGGTACAAAGCTTACCGTCCTTAGCAAAGAATCTACTGGAATATTATAATTCCCTTGAACTACTAAACAAACAGGCAAGAGGATTCACTATAATTTTTATTCTTTAAGGCTGAAAAGTGTATTGTCTCCTGTGTGCCTAGGTATTTCCATATAATCTCATTCAAGGATGCAACATTCCTTTAATATTGTTTTCTCAGAGTTCTATGACATTCCTTAAGGTTATATACTAATTAGGGTTAGAATTCTAATAACACATGATTTCTTAGAGGTAATTTTATGTCTGCCTCATAGATTTGCCTAATTCTACCAAACTAATATTTCTAATAACTTTACACATCTTTTGGGACAAATCTAAATTTAGCTTTAGGTCCAAATAGATGTATCTAGTTAAATATATACTATATTGGCCCTACTTTTCCCATTATATGCATGTGTTTATTGAATGTGTGACTGGCAAAATAAAAGGGTATCATACTCATGGACTGTATGTACTTCAATTACACTGGAAAGATACCTTCTCTGATATGGTGATTGACCCCAAATAAACTCTAGAGAAAAAAAAGATACTTGAATGATTGATTCAACAGATGATTTTTTTCATATTTAAGAGAGAATAAGAATGGGCTGTCCTGATATGAACTCAAATGGTTAGCTTAATTTGATACTTTCTCTGATTAACAAGCAATTCTCCTGGTATAAATGGTAAAGATTGGAGCCCAAGTTCTGTCCCTTTCTAGCCTTGAACAAGTAATTTTAACTTCCCTGAACCTACTTCCTCATCTATAAAGTAGGAATGTTATTACCTGAGTAGATAATGTGATTGTTGTGGGGCTCAAATGAACTTCATGAAAACACTTGACAAAACCGTATTTTGTTTGTTTTTCTGCTGTTCAGAGGTAACTTGACAATTGTATTTAACTTGAATGCTTACTTTCAAGCATGTTGACACTTGTGATTTTAAAGTGATGCTGGATTATTCTCAGAATAAAATGTACCTTCCTAAGAAAGTATTTTCTACAGTGCATGAGGATTCAAGCACATTGACTACAAACACATGTACATACACATCATTAAAAAGTTGCCAAAAGGCATAAATGACTTTGTTTTTTCCCATAATTGGACAGTTTACCTTTTTCTTGTTTTATGAACACATGGTTTCAAAGGCATTGTACTTAGTATGTCTATTTAAATTCCCCACTCATGTCATTTAAGGCTTTCTTTTGAATCAGTGTCAGTCACTTACACGACCTAAAAATATTTAACCAACCTTAGGGGCAACACAGAGAGTTAAAGAGATGATAGCCATCTTTTACTTACTCCGAATCAACCAAGTCAACATTAAGCTTGCAGAAACCCATCTTTGAAACCACAAACCCATTGCTAGCCACAGTATTTGATCTCAAGTGCAAAGAGTTTTTGTTTTTTGTGACCACAGTAGTTGAGGTTCACTTGGTAAGTCATTCACTGAGCAGAGAATTAGTCAGTATGGGTCATGTTTGTGTGTGTGCTTAGCAGCCAGGATGGTAGCCTATCTCGAGAAAACCTTCTGGGGAAGGTGGAAAGCAGGATCAGTGCTTAAATTTTCAACAGGCACAAGGATGGGAAGACTTGGTGGGCCTGCCAGCCTCTGAGCTGTTCTGTGCGCCCCTGAGCTGACTTGGTTTACTGCAGTTCTTCTCTTGCACGTGGTTCATGGTCTCCCTTGTTTCTCTCCCTTCTAGACTTCCCGGGCTTCCCGCTGGGCTGACCCCGACCACTTCGCCCAGCGACAGAGCTGCATGAATACGTTTGCCAGCTGGTTTGGCTACATGCCGCTGATCCACTCTCAGATGAGGCTCGACCCCGTCCTCTTTAAAGACCAGGTCTCTATTCTGAGGAAGAAATACCGAGACATTGAGCGACTTTGAGGAACCCGGCCAAGTGGGGGAGAGGAAGCAAGAAGGGACAGGGGTCAAGCTGCTCTCTCTTCTCAGTGCAGATCCACTCAGCCGCTGAGCCAGTTTGTGCCAAGTATCCAAATAAACTTCTATGAACAGAATGACAGAAAATAAAAGGCCAATGGGAACTGACTCCTGGCTCCTGGGACTGCACTGGACTGCTCCAAACTCACCTCACTGGCTTCTATATCCCAAGACTAGGTTGTGTACAGTTTAATTATGGAACATTAAATAATTATTTTTGAAATGATTGCTATGCAGGTTTAAACTTTTTTAATGATCAAAACTATTAAAAACCAGAGTTCTTTCTTTAATCAAAATTGTGTTGGTTGTGACTATTTCAAAGCTACTATTCTAATACTCTACCCACAAACATCATTGCCCTTGGTCATGCAGGGTTTCCTGCCATTACAAAAGCCCAGGTCTCAAGGAAAACACAAGTCACTCTAGCCAGTGTCAAGAAATAATTGAGCATACATTAACACAAGTTCATTATTCAGCTTTGCCAGTGCACCTTGTTTTTCGCTTTGAATATACAGACCCACTTGAACTTTTATCTCTAAAATGTTACCACATGAGAGAGAGCGTTAGGACTTCAGGTAGCCAGTCCTAAGTGAAAACTTTGAGACATGGAAGGATGATCATTGTTTTCACTGGGGGCTGGGAGGAGCTGGTACCAGGAAAACAGTCGTATAATTAAGAAATGGTTCAGTTTGCATGAGCAACCACCAGCATACTTGTGAGATGGAAGTACCGACCCGCCACAGCAACCCAATCCTTTTGGAGGTATGGGCTAGGTTGTGCATTCAACCATGGGCATAAGTCTTCTTAGGGGTGGGGAGGTTTGGCTTAAAGGCAAAGTAAATACATTGACAATGAGCATATGGCAAGGAACAGATTACTTATAAGATAGGTTCTTTCATGTTTGTGAAAATCTCAAGTTTCAGAAGTTTCTCTCTTGACGAGTAATAAGTTATTAGTTCTCACCACAGAACATGAGGGTGGCTAAGAATTAACTGATGGTGTACCTCGCGTTTGGGACACTGATACTATTTTTCGTCAAACGTGGTTTTGAGCAAGAATCTGGCAAACAAAATAATCACAAACAAATGTGAACATTTTATTTCATTTAGATTTTTAAGTCTGGAGAACTTTAGTTGTGCATCTTGTTAAAAGGAGCATTTCTATCCTTGAAAATACTAAAAAGAAAAAAATACATATACAAGTATGTACATTATATATAAATATATATACATACACATCTCACTTAACTAGTCTGACCAGACATAACATTTTCAAAGGGACAGAAGACAAAGATACTGTTTCAAATGATATAGTTAGTCAGCCTACTGACACTTTGGATTTGGCTCAGTGGGACCAGGCTGACCATACGTACCATTTGAAGCAGGACAGTACTACTGTTTTCTATCCCATTTAAAATGGTATGTCTGAGGTCATCCTACCCTTAACGCCATTGTCAATGATGGAAAGGAGACTCCTGGTATTAAATGTTTTCTTTCTACTTGTAAGAGGTGAGAGACAGAGAAGAGAAGACATTATTGGATTCTACCATTTCTTCGGCTCAATAAACAAGAAGCACTTTAGTCCTTCTCCACCCCACACCCCAACTCTCATAAGTTTCTTCCCCAGTGTTGTTTAGAAGAGAACTTCATCACAGAATTATGTTCAAGGAACTTCAAGTGCCTGGCTTAGGTCAATGGAAACCATAAATCCTGGAAACTAACTCATCCTTACTTTGCAGACATCTGGAAGAGAAAGAACTTGCCATGAGAGTACAAGGAAGGAAGGCATTGTAAACAAGAGTGAGACTAGGTATTTGCAAAGGTCAAGAGAGGTGACTCAACATGCTACCTAGTGACAGAGCTGAGGCCAGTGCCCACGTGTCCAGACGCTGTTACGAGTGGGGCACAGGTAATGAAGTGCAGTGAAATGCCGGGGTGGGGAGTGGGGTGCTTTGCAGCTTGGTGACTCAGAACAGCTCCTTAAATCTCTCATCCAATATGATCCAGTCTTAGCCCACTCTCAAACCTGTGACATTTTCTCCTAAGTGGATGTGATGATCTTATGTATTTGTTGAAAAATAATGCTTATGTCCACGGTGCTAGCACTTGTTTCTTTGTGTAAAATGCCCACTCTGTTAGCTTCCATGCCGTTTAAGCTGCAGTTCTCAGCGACTTAAAGGGGCGGTAATAAATCCTTACTCGTCTGGCCTTGGCAAATTTGTATTTAAACGGATTTTTTTTGGACTGCCAATATATTTATGTATCTTTCTCTGCAAAAATGAATGCAGTGTTTTGTTCAACGACCCCAAGCCACCTTGAAGCTCATGTTGTTGTCTTGGCTTTCAGAGCAGTGTCCCCAGTTGTACCAGTCCATCACATGAGTCGACTCAGGACACTGCTTTGCCAGATTTACCTGTCACAAAGCTCACAGTGCGTAGTCTCCACACACAAGGTACATTGTGTAAAGCAAACAAAAAAGAGACAGTAATTATAAAGGAACACAGGATCAGACACATTTCAGCCACTTCCCATCTCCATGGTGTCATTTTATGTCATTGTCTGAGAAAATGTTTTTGGGATGCTAGCTGGTCCGTTCTTCTCCCACTTGGAACATACACCTGGGGATTGAACAATGCTTAGCAAGTCAGGGAGGCCCAACAGGAAGATGTCATTTTAGTTCACTAGGAAAGAGTTCTATTTCACTGCAGCAAGTTGACAAATCATAGCCATCTCTGTAGGATGTCAGGAGTTATCTCTTAGCCAACTCTAATGACAACCAGAAGTCCCTAAGTGGGCCCACATGCATTGGTAAAAAGCCCAGAGCAGAAAGTGCAGTGCCAACCATGTAATGAATTACACGCAGGCACACGTCTTTCTCCAGTTCCACATGAGGACACATGATTTTAAAAATAATTTTTAAGCTGACACCACATATACACACATATACACACACACACACACACGTATATATGAAAAGGCTTATAACTATCAAATCAAGCTTACAGATGCATTAAAAATACCACTTTTGTTGGAAACAACAAAATGATTCCAATTGAGACTACACAGAAAATTCATGAAACACTAAAGTCGTGTTACACCAAATCATCA
Organism: Craseonycteris thonglongyai; assembly: GCA_004027555.1. Taxonomy (NCBI): domain Eukaryota; kingdom Metazoa; phylum Chordata; class Mammalia; order Chiroptera; family Craseonycteridae; genus Craseonycteris; species Craseonycteris thonglongyai. The sequence goes on along the minus strand of PVKE010010700.1, from coordinate 18,433 downwards.
TCACTAGGTGAACCTGCCTTGGACTCACCAGCACACATTCTGATCGGATGCTTCAGAAGACAGTGACCTCTCATACTTGGAGTTTTATGTGTGTTACAGTTTAATTTCTTGTTAAAATTGGTACTCAAAGGGTCAATCTTGGTTGCTTCCTTCCTTTTTCCTTTTGAAGTCATTTTTGTTTTTCATCTACAGTAGGCTGTGTTAGCCTTTATTTTAGTGGTTTTGGAATGCCTGGTCACTTAAAGGACTATTACGCTGGTGGCCTTTCATAAAGGTTACTGAACTTAAGTAGGGGTGAGATGAGTGAATGTGAATAGACCTATATACTGTTTTGTTTTTAATAGCTCTTGATTTAAGAACTAATGAAAATTAAAAAGAACTAATGAAATTTTAATCAAGCCTTTTAAAGGGCAGGAGCGCAGACAAGGCAGAGAGACTTGCCAAGTAAGAATCTGAATAAGACTCTTGCTGGACAAGCTGAATTATGGATTCAAAAGCCAAGGCCCCATTCCCAGACCTGACAGTGTGTTATATTCCCTCAGATCTCAGAGCTCTACTTTTAAAAAAGTACCAGCTTTTGCCGTGAACTCTCAAAATCGTCCCTGCCTTCTAATTAATATGTTCAATATCAGCACCCCAGTTACTTGAATTCATTTACCTAGTGTCTACCTGCAGCAACTAAGGACAAGAACCTTTTTGATGACTTTGTCATTCTTGGCCAGATTTAATCAAGAAAGTTCTTTCACTACTATCCTCATTTTCTCAGGCTTGATGGGGACAAGGTTGTTTTGACTTGTCTTCTCAGTGAAAAAGCATTAACATCGGACTGTGCTAGACTTGTCTCCCTCATTCTTGAAGCTTCAACATGTAGAGAGTAGATGATTCCTTACTTCCAAGTCTACCTTAAACAAAGAGATCAAGAATCCTAAGAATGTAGTCTCTCCATTTAATTCAGTAACACTCTGCAGAAGCCTTGGATAGGAAAGCTATTACAACATAATGTCGATAATGAAGATGACTCCCAGAAACCATCTCCTCTTTCTGTCCTTTCCAAAAATCAAAGGATTTTATTTCCCTGGTTTTTATTTAGCAGGGACTGTCTGTAGTTGTTACTAATCTAGAGTTCCGGTGTGTTTCATGTCAGGACCCTGGACGAGCTACCTAAATGAGGGACTTCTGCTGTCTAATAGGTAGGCAAGGAGGGCCGTGTTATCTTCTGGAACTAGTGGCAACCATGAAGAAAACTGCACCCTCAGATGAGCGTGGTCTCACCCTTGTTTAAAATCAAGACAAACTAGCCTTTCAGTCACTCTATTTTTGTACTAATCTGTGTTTTAGAACACAAAGGCCATTTGATTTCTGTAATAGTTCTCTGTTCTATAAGAATGTATTCCTTCCTTTGTGGTTATAATTATTACAAAAATTAGGATCATGTACATGACCTAGTTGCCACGTAATGAACCTGGTATATTCATTTTGAGAGAAAAATGTGTGTGTTCTACATGGAGAGGTAGAAGAAAGACGTCAAAAATCGGAACTATTGTAGTGGCAAATTATAAAGAAAAGAAAAAAAGAAAAAAAAGAAGCATACCATATTTTGTATACAATGTACATGTGGGACAGTTTTCTAATACATTGCCCACGTTTGTGTGGTGTTACCACAGGTCTTTTCTGAAGCGTTTTCCCCATGGGTTCAACACTGTTAATAACTTAGCCTAATTAAACCCTGAAGTGTGAGAGCAAGCCTGTGAGAGAAGACAAAGCCATAGATCATGATTTACTCCACTGACCCGTCTGACTTCCTGTCTGGGTTTCATGATTCAAGATAAATTTTTCATGGAGAGTGTCACCAAAGACTTTTCCCTCCCGATTTATAGAAGAAGAAGAAAGAAAAGGAAATTATTCATAAGTGACATGACTTTTCAACTGCCTGGTTTTCAGTCCATCTTTTCTCTTGGCTACAGAAAGATGCCGGTTCTTAGGAGGCGTCACTGTGCTGGGAGATTCTGGGGAGACAGGCAGGTGAAGGGGGAACACGTGTGCTGGCCGGGGCCCAACTCTCCCAGCCGGGGCAGCTGGTGCACTGGCCAGAGGCCAGGCCGAGCGGTGGTGATATGCCCTGTCCCCAGCGTTCCCGCACACGGACCCCGGGTCAGTGTGTGCCCCACAGCATCTGGAGCCTGGCAGCTGTGGCCAGCACCCCCTTTGGTTTCAACGACTGCATAGAGCTCCCGAATTGCCAGCTGGCGAGGCGTGTATTAGACTTGCTTTTCTCAAAAGAATTTATAAATCGTTCCAAGTATGAATGTAACTCCATCATCCGGGACCCCTGCCACGCTGTTGTGTGCTGGGGATGACGACCTTCTCATTCTCGTTTCCACCTTCCTGACAAGTGGCATCTCCCCCCACCCCCACAACCCCCATCTCTGCTACCTTCCTTCTACACTCTCTCTTTGGTAGGCTGACCAGACATACCGATTTAAATGAGACAGAAAACAACAGGCTGTCCCATTTCAAACAGGGTGTAAGGCCAGCCTGCTGACACCTTGAATTCAGCCTGGTGAGGTCAGGCTGACCACACGTCCCGTTTGAAGTGGACAGCACCATGGTTTCCTGTCCGCTTTAAAAACAGCACATCTGGCCAGCCTATTCTTTGGACAGGTTTAGAGAAAGGACATCAGTCATTCACATCACGTATTTGCAGGGGAGCAAATGCCAAGTTGCGTTTGGGGGTGTTGATGTGTTTTATGACTGCAACTAAGTTTTATATTCTGTATTTCAGTGTGTCCATCTGTGAGATGTTTTTTTGGCAAATATTTTCGGAACAACCAACCCCCTCATACTGAGCACTGTGCTAGGTACCTCCAGGGACCTAATGATGAAAAAACTCCTACTCCCTCTTCTCAAGCAAGAGACAGAGAAGTCAGGCTGAGAGGTTGGACAAGGTAAATCTACAGTAAGTCATCTGAGGAGGCTCAGAAAGGAACTTGCAAAGTCCAGGGTTCCAACATGGAACATGGCTGTGACGATGTCACTTGTAAAATCTGACCCCACAGGTGTGACTGAGGATGGAATCACATTCCCAAGTGTGAAGACCAGTGAGGAGGCTCCTGGTAGATGCAGCTTTTAAATTTGGGGCAGTCCTGCCTCACAGATGTTTCTATGAATGTCATAGCACACCAAAATACCTTGAGCACACCGGCTTTATAAATCAAAGATGGTGTTACTTTGTAGTCTAAGCAGGTCCACCATGTCTAGTCATGATCAGAGAAAACTAGATGTTATTTGTGGACACCTGAACCACGCTACATCAGCCTCCCTTAACATTGTACAGTCTCTGTGATTTGCAGGAACTCGGAATGTAAAAATTTTGGAATTAGACTATATTGTCTACCATTGGAGGCTCAACTATGCTTTGGAAAATACAGATGGGGAGACCTCCACTACAGTAGATTCAAGGGATTTTTTGTTGTTGTTGTTTGTTTGTTTATTTGTTTTGCTTTTGACCTCACTCAGGTGAACTGTCCAAGTGTGTTGGTTGAAGTCACAGTCTATAGGAAAAAATCACCTGGGCTTGAGTCCTGCTTCTGCCTTGGGGCCTCAAAAAAAATTACCTGCCCTCTTTATGCCTCAGTTTCCTCAAAAGAGTACTAGTCTTTACCTCACTGGGTTCTCATGAGGGTTTAGTGAGTTAATAAATATAAAGACCTTAAAATAGCACCTGGTACATAATGAGACACGTAGGTAGTTCATATTTTTCCCAAATGGTTTATTTTAAAAAGTTTTCCCTTAACCTGCAAAAGAGGAAGCATTCTAAGTTTAACGTTCAAGATATGAATACTGTCCCAAATTAAACTGTGGTCTTTCTCATGTCACAGTCACCTCTTGTTTTCAATTACAATCATGTTTTCATGCCTGCCAACATGAAATCATTCTAGCATACAGGAATGGGCAGTCCATCTGCAGAAATTACACAAAGTCAAGCTTTTATTTTTCTGGCTGAACTTCTTTGAGGAATGGTCTGTTTCTCATTCTTATTTATTGGCATATAGTTGAGGTAGCTCAGGCCTAAAATGAAGTTTGGGTGCCCATTCTTATTGTTTCTTTTCTGGCAGCTTCAATTATATTAAGAAGAAAAAAAAAGCAGGTTCATGCCAATAATAAATTATTTGCCAAGTTTGAATTTCTGTTTCAAACTGAACTGTGAATAACCCGATTTCCTTGGCTAACTCTACTTGTAAGACAAACGTAAAATGTGTCTTTAATCACAGAGGATCAGATCATCCCATCTTAGAGCAGAAAAAAAAGGTTAAACTATGAAGAGGGAACTTGAGGGCTATTTCAACTGCTCCCCATAGACCCATATACATATTATTTTATACCATGCTTTAAAAAAAGTTAAGATATAGTGAGCATATTTTCATGTCATTAAATCATCTTGAACATCAAATTGTAATGAATGCATGGTACTTCACTGCATAACTGTTCCATATTTTCTTTACTCAATTCTTAACTCCTGGCTATTTAGATATTTCAGAATTTTTTACAATTATGTGGTGGCTGTTGTAATCAACATTTGATCAGTATAATCCACACTGTGGTACATATTCCTAAAGATAAATCTTTTTTCACATCCATGACCATTATTTTAGGATAAATCAGAAACATGGAATTGGCAGGTAAGATGTTATAAACCTTTTAAAGGCTTTTGCTGCATATTCACAAGATATTTCAATATATTATAATGCCTACCGAAGAAAATTTTAAACTTAATACCCAGTACAAAGCTACCTAGAAAATATAATAATTGTACGTTGGCAGCACACATGCTTTAAAATTCAGGGTTCTAGGAGGCAAAATTCACAGAATTGTCTTCAATGGCAAAACAAACAAACAAACAAACAAAAAACTGTTGGATATCATTTTCCTAGCAGGATTAACTTACTCTATTAGCCCTTTCCCTGGAAGTTGGAATTCTTTTTTATTTTATTTTAGTAACATGTCCTTTATGTCTTATCTTTAGGTTGAAGGCAGGAGTGAAAATGAAGCTTCTTTCTCAAATATTTTCTTTTTCCTTTTGGTAATAGCCAGATCAGGTAAGTTTTAGTAAAAGCATTTTAAACATCACCCTCTCTGGAAGCTAGTGCCTCTTCTCAACCAATAGCAGCCTGCTTTTCTTAAGGGGAATGCACCCCTCTTTCCCTCTTAGGTCCTTTGACCTCACCCCCCATCCTGACTCCAGGGGAGTTCTATATTCTGTGAGGTCGTTGTGACCCTATTCTAGATTGTCTGGTGGCATCCTTCCTCTAGCATTGTATGCATCATATAATGTAGTAAAGATAATACTAACAGTATAGCAAGGCTGGATGTGTTGGAGAGTGGGCCTTTAGCATGTCTTGGGGGAACTTCATGGAGGATATGCATTTAAGTGACATCTTAAGAAATAAATAGATATTTAACTGGCAGAAGAGGGAAGAAAGGGCACTACTTACAAAGGGATATGACCTCAACGTCTCTATTAGAAGTATATAGCAAAGGGAAATGTGAGAGTTAGGTGTGTATGAAAAATATCATCATAACACAAAGATTTGGTTGATTCAGTTTGACGAGGCTCAGGACGACTGCTTGGCGAAAAACAGGTACTCCTAGCCAAAGGCAAAATATGTAGTAATAATAATAACAGCAATGTTAGTAGTTCCCTTGATTCCCATTTTCTTCCCCCCTGATACCAAAGTTTCAGTGCAAAGCACTGGCATTGTGAGTCATATCTGATTCTACTGCACTTACTACAGAAGTATGCATGGGTGGACAAAAGCATGTTCTTTTTTAAAATCTTTCAGAAAAATCTGACTTTGAAGACTTTTGAAATGGAAAAAATGACTTCTGTGTCTGGTTCAGATGTAGAAAGGTGAAGGAGACCTTTACTCTCATCCTTATAGTAAGTACAAGCTATACTATCATGGCAATTGAAAACCTGACAAGAGAGCTGACAATGCAAAACACTTAAATCAACTAAAAGTTAGGAAGAGATGATCCATTCCGAGGAGAAGCATATCCCATGGCTGGTTTCATCCTAGCATCTCCAGAATGTTACTCCCTCAGAGAGTGGGGCAAGGAGAAACCAGAAGAGCTACGAATAAACTTTCAACAGCCATGTAAGAGGGACTCAAATTTCTAAGTGACCTGGTCACATGTAGGTTTGCATCCAGCTGCCAATTCCTGTCCCTGAGATTTTTACCAAGGATATGTAGCAGGATACTGGGTGCTAGTTGCGAGACAGGAGTTCTGAGAGAGAGGCCCTGAGGCCCACTAGGTCTTCACTGTGTGAAGGACAAAGCAGCACCTTTCCTAAAAGTAGACTGGGTGCACCATCGGGAGATATTTGAAACATAGGGATGTAGATTTTATGATGTTATGGGATGCAAAACAATTGTTTTTCAACACTTTTGGGTCTCAGGCTTTTTTGAGACAATCAAAGCTGTGACTTCTGGCCCAGAGACACACCTAAGCTACACACACACAACAGTTGACATACTATCAAAGAGTGTCATGGACTGCCGGAAGGTGATCCACAGAATCCTAGGGTTCCATTGATCTCCAGATAGGAAAGGCTTTCCTACGTCCTCAAAGTGAGAGGAAAAGTAGAGCACAAAGAACCCACCTTTTACTAAATAAGACAATCATGTTTCTTAAAGTGGTATTTCCAAATACTGGATTTTATTTTTAAATGATAAGAGCAATTCAGCTTCCAGTTTATATGACATTTCCACTAAATACAGCACGTGAAATCCCCCCAAGCCTTCAGTTACTTTTGGCTATCCAAAGTGGTAGGAGGAATAATTCGTGAAAATTATTCATTACCTGTGGTCCTAAAATGGGGTTAAATTCATTGGCCTGAGGATCCTCACTGGGAAAATGAACCCATTATAGATCTAAGTCATTGAGTCAGGAGGGAAGGGATTCTGTCAGCTTTGCTGCCCTTCCCTTAGACCTGCGAGAGCCACTCTGAGTCAAAGCATCCCACAGTGATCATGCTGCAGAACATTCCGTAGAAACAATAGCCTGAGGGCCATGATAAGGTAGAGCCTCTATAGACGAGAGGAGGGACCAGGGCTGTGACATGGTGGACATTTTGTGTTTTTGACCGATGTGTGACATTATCTGTAACTAATTTGTTTTTCTTCATAATCCCCAGTCCTTGGCCCAGCTCTGGTTTAGACTATCAATGAATGGACGAACTCTGACCTATTACTACTCTTAGTAACATTGCCCTGTTTCTTGTTACCTGCACTTATTGTGCTGTTTTCAGCCTCCTTCCCCTTGCTTATGCTGTTCCTGCTGCCTACATTCTATTCTTTCCTTCTCAAACCTACACTAAGTATTTGTCCCTGATTCTTAAGACTGAACTGAGCCAATACTTCCTAGAAACTTTCTGACTCATTCTTCCCAGTCCCCTTCTCAAAGTGTATTAGGTCCCCTTTACCTGCTCTACCATACTTCTGAGCATAATTTTTTTCAATTGTGCTGGACTTTTCTGTTTAGATGCCTGTCTGACCAAGATGGGGAGACACACGAGGGCAAGAAGAGCATCTTAGTCTCTTTGGGCCAATGGTTAGATAGTGCTGACTCAGTGAATATTTACTGACTGAGTAACTTGGAAGGTTTGTTCCAGTTGGGATGACTAAATATGCCTCTGCAACAGGGAAGCCCGGTAGGGGTTTGAAGCACATTTCCCTGAGGATTACATCTTGTTTATGGACCTGAACTTCTGAGCCCTGATAGAACACTGTCTTGCCAATCAGGATACCTAATCTCATATTTCTTCTATTTTTCTTTTGTTATACCCCGAATTTCATAAAATAACTTTTCAGCATACTCACCCTAGTTTCTACTATGCTATGAGGCGTCAAGAGCAAAATCTATAACAAGAGCAAATGAATACTCTTTGCCCGCCCACGTCCCCCATTTGCATCATCTCCTTTCCATGCTGGGCTGAAGCGAGCTGGGGTTTGGTTGGTTTGGTCTGGTTTCATTTACATTAAATAAGGCAAGCATGGCTCCACGAGTCATTTATTTATTCACATGTGTTCATTTAGAATTATTTGTTGACTACAGATTTTGTTTTATTCTCTTCTAGAAAAAAAAAACACCCTCACACTACAAAAATTAATTTAAAAATCACCAGAAAGTCCTTTTTCATCTATCAAACTACTAGCTCACACTGTCGCTTGCGCTCTCTCTCTCTCTCTCTCTCTCTCTCTCTCTCTCTCTCTCTCTCTCTCTCTCTCTCTCTCTCACTGCATCTGGCTGCAGGGGGTACCACAAAGGAACAACTTGCTTATCTGCAACCCTGATGCTCTCTGTGAATGCGGAAAGGCTCTGAGGCTGCACCGGACATCAATCAAGATTGATGCCAAGCGCTCAGGAAGGAACACTAACAGCTGAAGCGGGATGCTGAGGCCCTTTTGCCTCTTCTGTGTGAGATGTACTTTCCTCTTCATGCCAACACATGAGTGGTGGTTCATTGGGCAATATATTTAGCAACCTGAAACAAAAACTAACTGTACTCTGGAGAGAGGAAGGGGTGAGTATGGATGGTACTTAAAAATTTCTATATTATTATTAAAGGGATTTGATTTTTTTTTTTTTTTTCTATTTTGGTAGTTAGGATGCATTAGGAATCAGAGTATGAGAACACAAAGTCGCCTTCTGGATAGGTCTGTGACATAATTCATTGTGGTCCATTGCTTTGGGTCGGGTGTGAGGGGCATGACAGTGGCCTATACCCTGGTCCTGTTCTACAGAGATGCTTGTCTTAAACTTAAGGCTTGGGATTGGACATCTTCTAGCAGGGTATTTGGGAGTAGTCAGAAAAAGCATAAACAGTGTCCACAATAAGGACAAGGGACATCAGGGACCAGGGCTATCAAAGTCCATATCAAAACTAGAGGGTGAAGGGGAAGCCGGGGTGGCTCAGTGGGTTGGGCATTCACTTTGCAGCGCCGGGGACCAGGGATCGAATCCCGGCCCCAGCCCGTGCGGAACCATATGCTGAACTGGGAGCTCCCCCAGTTCAGTTCTGTATCTCTCTCTCTCTCTCACAGTCTCTCTCTCTCTCTCTCTCTCTCTCTCATAAATAAATAAATAAATAAATATTAAAAAACAAAACAAAACAAAAAAAAACTAGAGGGTGGGGGAGCCAGGATGGCTCAGTGGGTTAAGCGCTCACTTTGCAGCGCCGGGGACCGCGGATTGAATCCCGGCCCCAGTCCGTGCGGAACCACATGCTGAACTGGGAGCTCCCCTAGTTCAGTTCTCTCTCTGTCTCTGTATCTCTCTCTCTGTCAAAAACCAATAAAATAAATAAATAAATAAATAAAAAACTAGAGGGTGGTTATATGGTTCTTGATTTTTTCAGTCTGACTTATGTTGCTTAATATGATGATCTCAAGGTTCATCCAAGTTGTCACAAATGGCTATATTTCATTTTTTCTGGCTGAGTAGTATTGCCACAACTTCTTTATCTAGTCATCTATCAAAGGACACTTTGGTTGTTTCCACGACTTGGCCACCGTAAACAGGGCTATGATGAACATTGGAGTACACATATATTTGGAAACTAAGGTTTTCAAGTTTGTTGGGTGGATACCCAGAAGAGGAGTTGCTGGGTCATATGGTGATGGAAAGAGAGCTGACTCTGGGTGGTGAGCACATAGTGCAATGCATAGAGAATGTAATGTAGAATTCTACACCTGGAACCTATGTAATATTTATTCAACCAATGTCACCCCAATAAATTTAACAATTAAAAATAAAATAAAGTAAAAAAGAAAAAATAAGAAAATAATCAGTATTAACACATGAATCAGAAAAAAAACAAAAAACACCACTAGAGAGTTGATAAAAGGATATGAAGACTCCATGTGATGAAACTATGTTACAAGGTAATAGGATAAGATACTCGGGAGAAGGTCATACAGTGGTATCACGCCAGGGTGTGATTCAAACTACAGGCTGTGGACTTCCACTTCTCTCTGTGGTGGTGTAGCTTGTAGTGGACCAAACCTACTACCAAGAATAACTAGAAAAGCAGGAAAAATCTGTTTAAAGAAATGGGAGAGATTTCAAGGAAGGCAGGGCTTGAGGGGCTGAGCTTAAGAGAAAAGGGGAACTTTATGATGTAAGCACATTTGCCTATTCATAAGCTTTGCAAGAGGAGAAGCTAAGATGGTGGGCAGAGAAATGCCATAAGAGGCAGAGACCCGAGAGACCGCGTGGAAATATCATGGTGCTGAACAGTCAAATGCAGTAGACTCTCAGTTAACCGGCACCCATGGGGATTGCTAGATGCCAGATAAGTGTAAGTAGATTCTCCGTTAACTGGAACTCAAACAACCAGCCTCTCGTCCTTCCCATGAAGGACGAGAGGCTCTGTTAAATGCTCCAGACTCATAGGAGGGACCCCTGAAGGGTTAGAGTTTAGGTTTGGTGGCAAACAGAAATTGACAAAACTTTCAAAATCTGAAATCTAGCCTCAGGACTGCTAACTGGAAGGAGATCATCTACCTAATCAATTTCACCATTCTCCTGTCCATGAATCTGCTTGATCAATCATATGTCATACAAGTGACCCTCTGCGACTTTTTTTTTAAGATTTATCTTATTGTTTGAGAGAAAGAGAGAGAGAGAGAGAGAGAGAGAGAGAGAGAGAGAGAGAGAGAGAGAGAGAGAGAGAGAGAGAGAGGGAAGAGGGCCCAGAGCAGACTCCATAGTTGTACATCATTAGTTGTGACATGGTTTCATTCCACACAGATGGACGTGTGGGTGTGCAGGGCAGGAACCAAACCGGGGGCCTCCCACATAGGAGGGAAGAACCTTCATCACTGTGCCATTTCGGAGGCTACCAGTTGCACTGCAGTTCAGCATATGGGTTTGCACAGGCCAGAGCTGGGTCCTAGAATTAAACCCTGGACCTCTTGATTGTGAAGCAAGCACTCAACCACTGAGCCATCCCAGCATCTTGCGGGACTTCTGAGTCTAAGATAGAGTAAGCAGTGTAGCTTCCACCTGAGCCTTTTGGAGTATTCTTTATTGGCAGGCCTACTCAGTGAGAAGCCATGAAAAAGTCCCACTACCTGAGACCACAGTGTCTCAGTGGGAATTTGAGGAATTCCAGGTACAGGTCGATTCTTGGGTAGAAGCCAGAGAGAAAACCATGAAGCAGGCTTGGGGAATCCTGAGAAGCCTGTGGAATTGGGTGTTTGCTTGTTTGTTTGTTTTTGTTGTTGTTTGGTTTTTGCAAGGAATAAGACTCACTAAAGTTGTTTAAGACGGATTGGATCTGTGTTCATGAAAATCAAGCCAGCAATCATTAGAGTGGTTTTGGCAGGGGACTGATAGAGAGGGACAGACCAGGTATGAAGCCATTTTAATAAGCAGAATGAAGAGGAAGAGGCAGAGAAGAGGGTCGTCCAGAGAACTGAAAGATCTTGACAGCTGCTTAGGAATGGGTTCTGAGGAAGAAGTACTTCCTCATCCTGACTGTGAGGCTTTGAGATAGATGGTGATTGGATTAACAAATGACAGTGGAAGGAGAGAAATGGCCTTGAGGGTGGAGTTGGGGTTTAGGTTCTTGATTGAATTTGGGATTGTTCTTGGCACTTTTACCTTTTGGAGTGATTTGACCCCTTTCTTTTTCGTGGACCATGTTTCTCTGCCCTGTGGAATCCCACACCTTCAAGTTTAACCTGACCTATTAGGTGGGATGTACACGGAATTCTCTCAGTGGGCTCTTCTGAGCTCCAGATGCAATGAAGCCTGTGTATGGTTCTCATTTCTTCCTTCGGCTCGGCAGCTCTTCTGCGGCAAAACCCAAAGGGGATAATGATCATCTGAGTCAAAGGATGAGGATCCATTGCCTAGAGGATGAGGCTCAAAGAAAGCTGCCTCTGTGCCAAGGCCTCTACAGGAGGAAGCTAGAGCTTCCCCAACACACCCCCATCACTCCCCCCAGGGAGGCACTATAGGTCCACATCCAAGGTTGGCAATCATCTCAGTTTCCTCCTGAGGGTGCTTGCGGATAACGTTCTGAGCTCTCATGATGGGTAATAGATCTACTTTAATGAGCATCAAAACATTACAAGAGAAGCGTGGCTTCTAGCCTTCCTAGAGGTGCCCCAATTACATTTAATGCACACAAAGATGGGACCAGGGAGGGGATGGCGTTTATAGAGAAAGACCTTGCTTGGTGTTAATAACTTATTCTTGAAAGTTCTAGGAAAAGCAGAACTTTTTATATTGTAGCCTCTTTTAGTCACTGGTGAGAAGCTCACTATTTAAAGAAACATGCTGCTCTCATGTAAGGAAAGAGGTTGTTTAACAGTGTGACTAACCATTTTTTTCCTTTACTTCTCAGGGAAGTTTTGAAGTTTCTTCAGATAAGAAATAGCATGGTAGGCAGGACAGAGCATGAACATGGATATGAGACAAACTGGGATCATGTTCCATTGGGCCACTGTAGTGAATATTATTCTTTAACTTCAAAAAAAAATTTATTGTTTGAGAGAGGGTAAGAGAGAGAGAGAGAGAAGGGGGAAGACCCAGAGCAGTCTCCATAATTGTACATCATGAGTTGTGACATGGTTTCATTCCACACAGGTGGACGTAGGGCTGTGCGGGGCAGGAACCGAACCAGGGTCCTCCCACAAGGGAGGCAGGAACTTTAGCTGCGGAGTCATCCTGGTGATAACCACTTGTACCACAGTTCAGCACATGGGTTTGCAAGAGCAGGGTCCGGGAATCGAACCCCAGACCTCTCCATTGTGAGATGAGTGCTCAACCGCCGAGCTATCCCTGCATCCCCTGGAATGGACATTACTGATTGCCTGTCTCATGTACTTTCCACTTCCCTCCTTAAGAGAGCAGCATTTCCGTGGTTTAGCAGTATACTTGAATGGCTTCAGATAGTCCTGTGTCCCTTTGCTGAGGACTGGTTCATGGGTGGGCATGTGAACTCAAGGGCCACTGAGAAATGAGAAAGGGGTCAGCTGAGAAATTCTAAGGAAGTTCTTACTTACCCCTTCAGGGTCACCTTCCTAAAGTGACTCTCTTTGACTACTCATTGTGAAATAAGAAGCCACCATCTCAGGACTGTGAAAGCAGCTGACTTTAGGGTAATGATGAAACCATGAATGGCTGACAAGGAAAATGAGTCCTTGTGCACAACTGTGGGCTTCTAGATAGAGTAGCCCTAAATTATATGTCACTTCTGAACTTGCAGTTCTGAGAGCCCATAAACTTCCTAATTGTTTGCAGCTGTTTGAGTCATTACTGCTGTTAACTTGCCTCTGGAAGAGGCATAACTGACACACCCACTAGCTAATGTGGGACCCAGGCAGATTGCTTCACTGCGCTAGTCTCAGTTTTCGTATCCATGCAAAGAAAGGCAGTAGAGAAGGAATGGAGTTTGTGGAGAGATGGCAATTTTCCAGTTGAGCTCTGTGGTGCTTGGGTGTCGTCAAAGTCAATTTCTCTCACGTTACATTTGCACTGATGGCCAAATACATTCACAGGTTTCCAGTTTAACAAGATCCAGTGGCATGTAGGCTCTTGATTCCTAAGTAGCCCTGGTCTTGATGCTAGTGGGTGGTAGACAAATTCTGCTGCTGAAGTATTGTTGCTTTCGCCCTAGTGACCTCTTTGTGTGAAGCATCTTCTGCATCTTGAACAAGACAGAGAGCCTGGAGTGCATTGAGCTTCCAGACCTGCTTGTGTGACTGCTTTCTGCTGGCTGTCAATAAATGTCTAGTCACGTGACTAGGTGTGGTCTGAGACTTGATTTCATCAAAACCTGGGTGTCAGCTGCCACTTGCTCCATTTACTCTCGTATTCATTCAACCAATTATTACTGAACACCTACTGTGTGCCAGGTACTTTCACAGACCTTAGGGATTGTGTTAGTTTGTTAGGGCTGCCATACCAAAATACCACTGACTTAAGCAACAGAAATGTACTTTCTCATAGCTCTGGAGACTGGAATTCTGAGATCAAGGGGTTGGTTGACAGGGCTGATTTCTTCTTCACTTGTAAATGGTCATCCTTGTCTTCACATGGTCTTTCCTCTGTATGTGTGACTGTGTCCAAATGTCCTCTTCTTATAAGAACAGCAGTGATACTGCATTAAAGCCCACCCTACAGACCGTACTTCGAATGTAATTACCTCTTAAAGACCTTATCTCCAAACGTGTTTACATTATACTGGGGGTCATGGCTTCAACATATGAATTCTGTGTGTGTATTTGTGTGTTGGGTGGGGGTGGGGGTGGGCGTGGGGATCGGAGACAAGGCAAGTCCATCCATAACAGGAGTACAGTCAGGCATAAGACAAATCACAAGATCTGAATGTAAGCTGTTTGCCCGTGACACGCTCTTGTTCTGTTTCGTCAGTGAAATGGACTGAAGCGTAGTAAACAGATGAACTTTTGACAGCGAAGGAGCTCTTCTAAGTGGGGTTCTGAATCCTTTCTGTTTTTTGCAAGAAACTCTGATCCTTTACAAATATACGCCATTACTCATTGACAGTACACCCTATTACTGTTTTTGCTGAGACTATGCAAAGTGATAAATTTAGCCTAACAGTCTGAGTTGTAGGTAAAAACACATTTAGAATTACAGAGGAAGAAATAGCAGGCTATCTGCAGAAATGTATTCTCCGGCAGGATGACTATTATCCACAGAGATGATGTTTAACTATAGCTCTAGTATGATTGTGGATCACCTTCAGTAAGAATTTGTTCTAGTGCAGGCGTGTTAGATGGGAGGTGTACCACATTAGTGCCTTGAGATCATCATTCCCATTTTTCAGATTAGAAAATAGACACAGAGAAGTAAGGCTACCTTGCTCAGGTTTTGGTTCTCAGCCTGGATCCAGAACCTGTGCTTTACACTGCCAAGCCACTGGTAGGGAAAAGTGGCAATGATTTCTGTTCAGGGAGCCATGAAGTAGGCAGTGGCAGCTGGTACAGCTTTGCTGAACTTGAAATTCTCTAACTCTAGCACTAGAAGGGCCTGGTGAGATCATCTAGTCTTTGCTCAAGGACATACCTTGGGTGAGTTAAAAAAATAAAATTATAATTTTGGTTTTCTGATTCCAAATCTGGTATTCTTTAATCTATCCCCTGAGGCTTCTTTGATTCTTCATTTACGGTAGTATGATAATAATTATGGTAACAAAACCATAATGTTATTTTTAGAGTGCCTTTTAGTTCTCAGAATATTTTCACCAACATAAATTGACAACAAAACAATGGGCTTTAATTTGCTAAACCGGAAGTGTCCTGTGCTCTTCCAGGCAGAGAGGAATTCAACCATGATGAATGGGGTAATGTCTTAGTACCCACGCTGCTCACCAACGTGTGTTGTTTTTAGCCCGGATTACCGTCACTGAGATTGACTACAAGGAACATTCTATAACTCTCTTGGTCATCACCCTGAGGCAGAGAACAAAGCTTTCAGAATCAGGACCCAAAGGACCCAAAGACAAAGAGCAAACTGTAGCATAGGGGAAAATCAAAGAGAAGTGATTTCAGGGAAAGCAAGACATTAATACAACACTAAGATTTCTTGGTGGCAAGCAACAGAATCCTCTGAAGGCTAAAACAGGGAGGAAAAATTGAAGTTCGCTGTCCTGTTGTGAGGTATTTCGTAGCATGCAAAGGAAGGTTGGAGAATCCAGACTTAGAACAGAGAAGAAATACACAACTCCAAATTGTCTCAAAAACTGAAATGAATAAACATGAGGCATATCTTCAACCATAGCTTGATTTCATTCAAGAATTAAAATCCCAGAAGAAGAAGTTTAATTGGCTAAGCTTAGACTATGGGCCTGCACTTGACTATACACTGTGCTTAATGAAAGCACCTGCAGAGGTAGCTTCTCAGGACATCCTCAGGTGTTATAGTGAGATAGCTGGCACCTGGTTTTACTGCCCTTCCCATCAAGAGTACAAAATCATCTCAGGACCCATTTGCGTTCTTTAATATTATTGAAGACCTCAATAGCTTTGGTTTGTATAGATGTTGTATTAGAAATAAAAACAAATGCAAATTTTAATAGTTATGAATTTATTTAAAAATAGCAATAAAACCTTTGCATTTTAAGATAAATGGCATATCTTTGGAATCAAAATAATTGTATTTTCTAAAACCAGAAGCATTAGTGTAAAGAGTGGTAGAATTTTATGTTTTTGGACATTTCTTTATGTCTGGCTGAAAAGAAGACAGCTGGATTTTCATATCTGCTTTTGCATTCATCCCATTTTGATATTTTATTTTCAATAAAGTATATGAAAAAAAGCTGGCCTTAACAGAGGTGTAGTACAAAAAGGGAGGGGTGTTTTAATAGCCTTTCAGTTAATTGTGGAGATTTTTCTTTGGCATTACACCAAACCTCAACAAGTAGTAGTTTCTTAACCCCCTGAAAGTTTGTGTTCACGTTTAGATACTTTAAAATCCATTAGTATCTCTTGCACTCTAAATGAGTCTTTTATCCATGCATGGTTTTGTATCACCATGCTATGGTCATTTGGAAAACACTGGTTCTCCCAGTTAGGCAGAGCATCCAAAAATTTATTCATACATTTTATCTATCACAAACAAAATCATACTGATCAATTTCACTACCAATCTCATCAGAAAAATATTTAACTTTTGGGACACTGTCAGTTTCGTGGTGGCAGTTACCTGTACTAAGTTTCCTAATATTTTCTAACATTTATATGAATCTTCTTAGTAGCAAAAATATATTAGTGCAGAGTGTCAGTGGTTTATCTTGAAGTGACAGTCATATTTCATTCATTTTTGAGAAAGTTTCTGCCTGAGACTCTCACATCTGAGTATCCATAGTTTGTCTATAAGCCATTCTTTTTAGTCAAAACAAAATTCTAAAACAGAAACTAAAATGGTTAATCCAGCTCACACTTAAGCAATTGCACAAGAGCTTTTTTTCAAGAAAAATATCACACTTCTGTTGCAGAAGCTTTGTGTGTGCTTCCTATTTCCCCACAAAGAATATTACAATGGCATGTACCAAGGGATCAGGGCTTAGTAAATCAATCATTCTTTTTTTATTGATGTAAAATTGGTATATAACCTTATATAAGGTTTGGGTGTACAATATTGTATAATAATTCTTACTGCCTCATCAGTGAGAATTTTAAATAAAACTAGCATTAAAAATTTTTTTACGTGGTGGTGGAAAGTGTAATTTAATGGCCACTAGTACCGTTTGGTGGGCATTGCCTGATTTTGTTTAAAAGTTACCAGTGATTTGACTCACTTTTGTTATTACATGTTTTTTGGCTTTTTATTTGGAAATTATTTTAAACTTAAAAAATATTTTAAAAATAATAATAGAGAGAACACCCAAACACTCTATATTGATTCACCATTTTTAAATGTTTTACTCTATTCGCTTTATCATTTACCCTCTCCCCCTCTCATTTTTTTGTTTGCTGAATCATTTGAGGGTAAGATATGTACATCCTTGCCATTTACCCCTCAATATTTCCATTTGTCATACCTAAGAAAGTTGTTCTCTTCAACAACCACAGTGCAGTTAACTTTATAAAGTTACATTGATACAAGATTTTTATTGCCCATATTCCAGTTTTGTCAGTTGACCTAATGAGGTCATTTATAGATACAATCCAGCATGGGGTCAGGTATTACACTGAATTCTCTTGTCTCTTTAGCCTCCTTTAATTTGAAATACATTTTTACAAACTTGTTTTGTTAAGACACTGACATGTTTGAGAGTAAAGGCCACACTCCTTGCAATATTGTAATTTATAAGATACATATGTTTGTATGTATGTGTGTGTGTGTGTGTGTGTGTGTGTATCTATTTCTCATACATATTTGGTTTTCATCTGCAATTTCTGGTACACAGTTCCTGAAACCCTTGGAATTTCCAAGTGTTGAGAATGATAACGGTGCCTTTTGCTATATTAATGAGCTAATTTTTAGTAGCACCTTAGAGGCTGGTTGTCAAAAGGACCGGCCATATGATTCGAGAGTTGAAACTTTCAGTCCCACCCCCTGACCTCTGGGGAGGAGAGAGGGACTAGAGATTAACCAATCACCAGTGGCCAGTGATTTAATCAATCATGCCTATATAATGAAACCTGAGTAAAAATCTAAGAGCACGGGGTTCAGGGAGCATCGGGCTGGTGAACACATGGAGATCCTGGGAGAGTGGTACACCTGGAGAGGGTACCCTTCCCCTCCCACATACCTTACACCATGTATCTCTTCCATCTGGCTGTTTCTGAATTATATGCTTTTACATTAAACCAGTGATCTAGTAAAAACATGTTTCTCTGAGTTCTGTGAGTCACTCTTTTTTTTTTTTTTTTTTTTGGGCCTCTTTTTTTTT
>PVKE010010699.1:0-41895 GCA_004027555.1 Craseonycteris thonglongyai | reverse complement strand
ACAACTGATGAAAGCCTGAGGAGCCATTTTGAGCAATGGGGAACGCTCACAGATTGTGTGGTGATGAGAGATCCAAACACCAAGCGCTCCAGAGGCTTTGGGTTTGTCACCTATGCCACTGTGGAGGAGGTGGATGCAGCCATGAATGCAAGACCGCATAAGGTAGATGGGAGAGTTGTGGAACCAAAGAGGGCTGTCTCAAGAGAAGATTCTCAAAGACCTGGTGCCCACTTAACTGTGAAAAATATTTTTGTTGGTGGCATTAAAGAAGACACTGAAGAACATCACTTAAGAGATTATTTTGAACAGTATGGGAAAATTGAAGTGATTGAAATCATGACTGACCGAGGCAGTGGCAAGAAGAGAGGGTTTGCTTTTGTGACCTTTGATGACCATGATTCTGTAGACAAGATTGTCATTCAGAAATACCATACTGTGAATGGCCACAACTGCGAGGTAAGGAAAGCCCTATCTAAGCAGGAGATGGCCAGTGCTTCATCCAGCCAAAGAGGTCGTAGTGGATCTGGAAACTTCGGTGGTGGTCGAGGAGGTGGTTTTGGTGGGAATGACAACTTTGGTCGTGGAGGAAACTTCAGTGGTCGAGGTGGTTTTGGTGGCAGTCGTGGTGGTGGAGGATATGGTGGCAGTGGGGATGGCTACAATGGATTTGGTAATGATGGAAGCAATTTTGGAGGTGGTGGAAGCTACAATGATTTTGGCAATTACAACAATCAATCTTCAAATTCTGGACCCATGAAAGGAGGAAATTTTGGAGGCAGAAGCTCTGGCCCCTATGGTGGCGGAGGCCAATACTTTGCCAAACCATGAAATCAAGGTGGCTATGGCGGTTCCAGCAGCAGCAGTAGCTATGGCAGTGGCAGAAGGTTTTAATTATTGTCAGGAAACAAAGCTTAGCAGGAGAGGAGAGCCAGAGAAGTGACAGGGAAGCTACAGGTTACAACAGATTTGTGAACTCAGCCAAGCACAGTGGTGGCAGGGCCTAGCTGCTACAAAGAAGACATGTTTTAGACAATACTCATGTGTGTGGGCAAAAAAACTCGACTATTTGTGACTAATTGTATAACAGGTTATTTTAGTTTCTGTTCTGTGGAAAGTAAAGCATTCCAACAAAGGGTTTTAATGTAGTTTTTTCTTTTTTTTCTTTTTGCACCCATGCTGTTGATTGCTAAATATAATAGTCTGATCATGACGCTGAATAAATGTGTCTTTTTTTAAAAAAAAAAAAAAGACAATTTGAAGCAGCTAAGACTAGTTAGCACATCAATATATTTACTAAATTAGAAGTTTATTCTATTGTTTAGGTGGGCTTTTTTTTTTTCATGTAAACCTTGTGTTTTAATAAATAGAGTGTCATGGCTTAGATTTTAAATCACATTTACAGATAAGGAACACTTCTAGACTCCTTGTCTATAAGTGACTAGTACTAGAAGGAAAGCATGTCTTAAATGCGTTTTTAGCCTAACAAGCTGAGACTTGATGGCAGAGAACACCATATACATCACCCTCTAGACTAGATAACTAGAACCAGAAGAAGAGCAGAAGACAAGGTGAAATTCACAAGGTGAAACCACCACCTGATTTCCTCACCTTCATGTTGCAGAACCAACTGAAAATTGTGTTACTTTTAGATAAGCTACAGGTAGGTTTCCTGATCATATTAAGAGAAACTTTCTTTCATTGTTAACAATCAGGCTAAGAGCATTAGCTACAGAAGGGTATCCACTGATATAGAATAGTAGAACAGCAAAGAGGAAGCTACATAATCTTATTTCTTCAAATATCAGACACTTTTACATCATAGCTGTAGTACATGAACTCCACCTTCCAAAGTCTAGTCTAAAACTTCCTGTTGACATTTGCACACTACACGGCCCCCTGTGCTTCTGGCATCATCTACTGGCTTTCTAGGGTACAGGAAACCTTTATTTTATAATCTCCATTGCAGATCCCAACTCCACCAGCTCATTCCTCAGGCAGATAGGCCTCATCAATATGGATATCTACATCTTTTTTGGTGGCAATTTTGTATGTATGTAGGAATTGCTTTTTGCACTGCAGCCTTTACCAGAGGGAAGTCCTATTTCCAGCAATGAACAATCATCTGGGGCTCTAACAACTGGTACAAACCCTGGAGGACCAACCAATCCACCCAGCAGCACTAGGTACCTAGTTATACCTTTTACCACATTGCTCAGTCTCTTTTGCTTCAGTTAGTAGGTTTACAATAAGGTCATCTCTCTGAGGACTTTGAGCCTTGCTTGGCTCATCACATTGGACATGAGAATTTTCTGCTGCTGCTCTATCTGCTTTTTTCTTCTCATAGTATTCCATAATCTTCAGTCTCTGTGTTTGAACAAGATAGCCTTTCTCTATGTTGAACTCTTACGCTTTTGCATCTATTTCTTCTGCTTTTCCATCAGCTTCTTGTTCAGTAAAAGGCATCACATGCTTAATCTACTTTTTCATATCAGCATTGCTGAGGGCCATGGTGAAAATGATGCTAGGCCGTTAGGAACTTATATTCTAATAAATATCCAATAAGTATGTAAGTCAGAGAGTGATGAATGACATGAAGAATTATAGAACTATAAAGCAGAATATAAGGGTTAAAGAGTGACAGGGCAGGGAAAGGAAGTGGTATCTTATACATCGGCTGGTCAGTGAAGAGACCTAAGAAAATGATTAAGCTTACCCTGTGGAAATTTAGGGGGAGAGTGCTCCAAACACAGAAAACAGCAAATACAAATGCTCTGAGGCTATAGGATACTTGGTGAGTCTGAGAAGGCCACTGTCACTACAGTGGAGACAAAACGTGGGAAATAGTAAGAGATGAGTTCTGAGATGGTGGGGTTATAGTGGGAGTGGGGGAGAAACATGTAGACTGTTCCAGGCTTTAGCTTTACTCCGGAAGAGAAAAAGTCACTGGAGAGTTTTAGAGAATGATATAATCTGATTTTAAACCTTTATTCATGGTAAACATAAAATTTGGCATTTCAAGTATATAATTTAGTGGCATTAAGTACATTTTGACTTGTTTTTAAAATCTGAGAGAGGGCAAGGAAAGATGATGGAGGCTTGTAATAGTAAACAGCACTAGATGTGATGAGAATTGGTATAAATTTTGAAAAGGCAGAGCCAATTAGGATTGGCTATGAGATATGAGAGAAAGACGAATCAGAATGAATCCAAAGATTTTAGCCTAAATTGCTCAAAGAAGGAAGAAGTCATTTACTAATGAGGAAAATGATGAAGACTATGGGAGGAGCAAGCTTAGGGAGAAATAATCAAGAATTGAGCCATATTCTAATGATCAAATAACCGCCAGGTAACTATGACATTCTTATGGATGGTAAACATAGAGCAATTCTCCCACCCCATCCCTCGCCCTTATTAAGCTATAAATACACCAGCCAACCAAGGATGTGTGTGTGGGGGGGGGGGGGGGAATGTGGTCTTTGTGTCTAGGAAGCTGTGCCACTAAAACTATATATAGGCTCTCGGTAAAAAACAGTCCTAATCAAAATCCTTACCCTTCTCTTTGAACTTCTTTTCTCACCTCATTTCCCTTTAAGGGCCTAAAATTATCCAACTTTCCAACAATCAATTAAGAAAAGCAAAGAAGACTCGAATGTCAAGCTATGAACTGTTAATGGCATCATCAAGGATAAGGCAACTTATACAATTCTGAAACTCTAAAGCCAACTGATACTTCCATGTCCCACATATCCACCATCACTGGTCACAGATTAAAATGTCATCCTCTAGTCAGGGGTCTCCAAACTACGGCCCGTGGGCCGAGACCCTCTCATTCGGCCTGTGGAGACCTTTTTATCTGAATTAAATAATATTAAATAAATAATTAAAAACAACATCTATGTTTTGATTCTTTTTTATTTGGACCTCAAGTCTGTAGTCGGCCCCCAAACTGCTGTTTGATAGTTAATGTGGCCCATGGGTTGAAAAGTTTGGAGACCCCTGCTCTAGTCATCTAGCCTCTTTATCTTTGTATTATTCTGCTGCTTCTTCATTAACTTAACCTCCCACTGCTTTTCTTCTCATGGCACAAATCTCTCCACTTTCTGGAGCTTTGCTCATGATAAATTCCTCTATGCGTAACTTCATTAATGAATACTCCTCTACATCCTGATTTTAACAGTCTGAAGATGCCTCTTGCCTCTGCTCCCTCTCAGATGTAGGCTATTTATTCCCCCAAATCTTATAACATTAGGACCAGTGCTGAGCTCAATATGCTCCCAATGCTGCTTCCAAATGATTATTCCTTTATCCTAGAAATGCTGAGGTTCATGATGCTAACTACTCTTCCTTGGTCATTACTCCATATTTATTAACTTTGGCATGATTCAATAAGTCTCTCTGCTCCGAGTCGCACCATGATACTAAATAAAAATATTCTTCCTATTCCAGAGACAGAACTGGAGTAATAATGAAGGAAGGCCATCTCCCATATAAAAGAAGTGTGATCCTTGTTTTCTCCGTACTCAGTACTAGGTAATATCATAGGACCTACTTTAGAAAACTTACCGCATCAAATGTTAAAGATTTTATGTCTTCAGTTGCTCCTGAAATATCCTTATGGATAAAATCCACATTGTCTGGCCACTCTTCTGTATGACTTATTTTCCATGAATCACGCCAGTGTTTGTAATTCTTCTTAGCCAGGTTATGGTGGTCTTTTCGTATTTCAAAACTTATGACTTGTCCTTGTGACCCAACTTAATTAAAAAAAATAATTTATGATATTTCATACTATAAATCAGTTCATAAAAGAATGTAAAATTTTTATTGTGAAAAGGTATATGGATGTGAAAAATAACTCAAATAGTTCAAGGTTACAAAAGTCTCTATCCCATCCCAGATTCCCAGTCAATCTCCCTCTTCAGAGGTAACCATATTACTAGTTATATATCCTTCCCAAGATAGTCAGAGCCTACATAAGTATGCAAGTACCGGTATCTCTTTGGTTTTAATACACATTGTGATATATACTCTATCCTGTACCTCTCTTTTTACTCACCAGTGCCATTTCAGCAATTAATCTATTGCATTCCTTTTAGCAGCTATTATATTCCATTGTATGGCTGTGCCATAGTTTATTTAAGTAGTCATTGAGAAACATTTAGCTTGTTTCTAGTCTTACGTTATTACAAACAATATTACAGTGAAAATTATTGTGCCTAAGTCTTTGTACACATGAGCCAATATATTTATAGAATAAAATCCTAAAAATGGACTTGCCAGCTCAAGGGGTATGTGAATTTTTTATTTTGAAAATTATTACTAAATTGTCCTCCAAAAAAGGGTATCAATTTATACTCTATCAACATTGTATTAGAATGCCTGTTTCTCCATACTCTAACAAATAATTATCAAACGTTTTATGTGTCGATCTAAAACTTGAGTATAGTTTATCATTGTAGTTTTAATTTGCATTTGTTTTGTTATAGATGAGGTTAGACGTTTCATATATTTTAAAAATATTTGTTTTTGTGTGTGTGCCTGAAGAACTTTCAAACTGTTTGATATAGTAATACCACAGTGTCATGTAAGACTACTGCTTTTTAACAAGGCAATTAATTTTCTACTCCCTTCTATTTGAGGTAATTTGATACTACTTGGAGGCTGTCCCAGACCAAACTATAGCTTACTAATGAAAAGCTTAGATTCCAGGTTGTCTTTTGAAATGTAAGTCCAGCTGCAAGTCAACATGTTCTCAGGGATAAAAATGTTTATAGTAGCATAAGATAAACAACTAGAAAATAAAATTATGGAGGATAAAAATCCATCCCAAAGGTAAATAGCAGTAATTTTTTGATAATCATGGTTTGCAATTATTCATGCCATGACACTCCTCCAATATGGGGAATATAGGGACTCTTCCTGTATCACAATTTTTTTTATAAATTTACTTTGTCAAATGCATTTAGGAATCTGTCACAGATTGTGAAGAAATGACTGCCTTTAATTATAAACAGAAAAGAGTCAAACAAAAGATCTGAGGAGCCAGAATGAATTTCCTGATTGAGGATAAGCTGGATTATACTTGTATGTGACAATGGCATAAGGTCAAAGAACAAAAGGTTTAAGCTCAATTCAGCATATTTCTATCTGTAATTTTCCAAAAATCTACCCATATACACCTACAACTGCTTTAACAAGGCTTATTGATTTTTTTAAAAAATGCATTAATAAAGAACAAGACTGAATGAAAAAGAATCTACCCAAGGAGAGTGCTGTCACAGTTCAGCAGTCTGTTATTGGGTAAGAAAGAGAACATGGCATACTCTCTTGTACTGAATGTTCAGAACAGCATTATTAATACTATTTAAATCAAATGCCCATCAAGAGTACAGTGGATAAATTGTGATTTATTTATAAAATAGAGCAACTATATAGCAACCAGAATGAAAGAATTACTGCTTCATAAATGGTTGAATCTCACAAACAGAACATTGAATGAAAGTAGCCAGACTGAAGAGTACATACAGTGTGATTCCTTTTGTATGAGGTTTAAAACAGGCAAAACTAATCACTAATGATAAAAGTTAGAATACTGGTTACCTGTGGGGAAGATAAGGACTGAGAGGGGCCAGGCAGCTTCTATGGTGCTGTGACATTTCCTATCTTGGTCTGAGTACTAGCTATGTGAAGATGGTCACTATATAAAAATACATTGGGATATACATTTACAATCGGCAATTTTCTGTAGCTAGGCTATACTAAAAAAAAAGTGTTTAGCTAAAATAAATGATAGAAGCACTAAAAAGCATGGAGGGAGCAAAAGAAAGCATAGAAAACAAGGTTAGAAAGAGAATGATTGGAATAAATGTACAAGAGAATGTAAATTCATCCCTTACATTTACTTTCAAAGAGATTTCTCTATGTCGCAAAGTCATGTGAATACTTTCCAAAACATCTTTTAAACTTTCTGTTATTATGAACACATTGAATGTTTTTTGTCATCTGATTCAGCTCATTTATCCCAATCTCTTACCTGCTCTGGATAAAAATAAGCTCATTCCACCAGAGCCTGAGCCAGCTTCCAAAACAGTATCACCTGGATGGATATTCATCAGCAGCAACATCATAGTCATATCCTATGATTTAAACATAGTATGGGTGACTCAGTGACCAGTAAATATGTACTAAGCACCTAGTCTTATCAAACACTATGTTGGACTTGAAGAACAAAGTGAAAAAAAGGTTACACCCTGGCCCTAACTAGCAAGACTTTATACTTTACTTGATGAAATAAGAGATAAGGAATCATTTAGCAAATAAACCAGCACTTCAGTACAGTACTTTAATTATAGACAATAAATACAATAGGAACTCAGAGAAAGGGGAAATCAGCAGAATGCCCTAAAGACAGAGTAGTAAATTTAAAGGACACAGTCAAAAGGTAGAAAGAGCTTTAAAGAAAACAGGTAAACACAGTTTGCCAATCTTGGGAGAAGAGATAAGGAGAGAACTGAATGCCAGGCTAAAGCATCTGAACTTAACCTGGTAAGTAACTGGGACATGTCACTGAGGCAGTATAAATGGCATCTTACAAAGATTAATCTGACAAGGGAATACAAAATGTACTAGATTAGAGAAAAATTAAGAGGCAGGAAGATAAGTTATTACATAATCTATACATGAAATTATGAAGCTATTTATTTATAGAATTAGGATTTAAGGAAGACAGGAGGACCTATATGCCAAATACTATAACTGAAGAATCATTTTGTTATCAGGAATGATCATGGATGATGATAATAAGAGCTGTTTATAGAAACTTTACCATGTGCCAGTCTTCTGTAACTATGCAAACTGCTTCGTCCTCATACATTACCTTGTTTGATCAGAATAATAATATGAGAAAAGTATTATCATTCCTGCATAAAGATGAGACATCACAGAGGTTAAGTAATTTGCCCAAAGTCATACAACCAGGAGTTAAGTGAGCAAGTAAAGAGTAGAACTGCTGTTAAACTCCCACAAATCACGAAGTTGATCATTACACTATACCCAACTATTACATAGGAAGATAATTTTAAATGTTAGCATTTATTTCAACATTCTTCCAATACCAAACCTTTAAAAATTGCTAGTAAGCAGCATATCTGATAAGTTTTTACTATGTTTTCCTTCTCTGGGAAAAGCTGCTGTGAAAATTCTAACAGGGGGAGGGTTTCTAGGATCCTTCTATAAAATCACAACAAAACTGTGTATTAAATATAGGCTTGGTTGCATGAGAAAATAACAGGTATAGTTGTCTAATTAAGAGCCAAAAGTAAGTTTCTGAAATGTTGCACTAAGGCTTCAACCAAATGATACAGACACATAATTTTTAAGATGTATTAGTAAAAGAGCTTCCCACATGAATCCTGAGTCTTTCAGACATACATATCCTCTCCTGTGTGCCAGCACATGGGGGTAGAAGTGAGAGGGGGCATTGATAAGGTCACACAGGGATGGGAGGCAGCCTGGGTAGTCGTTTCAGTGGAGTGCCCTGGAAAAGGCAGTTCTATTTTCTTGAATTTTTCATATAAGATACAGAAACCTAATATTATGAAACAAGGCAACCTGAGAACACTTTAGCTTTTGCTTCCTGCCATCTTGGTTACATGTTCTCAATGGAATGAGTTTTCTAGGTTGGATTCTACTATACAGTGTTCCCTCGCCACTTCGCGCTTCATGTTTTGCTGCTTCAGTGCTTCGTGGGTTTTTCCAAAATATTCATCAAAAAATAAAAATGAAAAAATACAACCATGTCAGCAGCCACATTGCGGAAAGGAGCGTTGTTTCATGTTGATGCGCGAGAGAGAAGGATCCCTGCATGTCAAAGAGATGAGTTGACTCAGAGTACATACCACGGGCTCTCATAAAGGCGCGCGATTGGTTTCCGGTGCGACATCGACCAATGAGAAAATTCCTAGGGGCAAACCCTACTTTGCGGTTTTTCAGCTTTCGCGGAAGGCTCTGGTCCCCATTAACCGCGAAAAACGAGGGAACACTGTATATATATCCTGGCAATTTCAGTCCAAAACTTGGGTGGGACATTAGCATTTATCCATTTCCCTGCCTCTTTCAAAAAGGGATTTGAAGCTCCTGGGAGACTACTCCAAAGTTATGAAATATCACTCTGTTGAGTTTTCTACACATTTTAAAACTTTAGGCTTTCAAATAATTCTTTTAGTTTCAAACTTACATATTTTTTTTTCCTCAACAGGAATTCCAATCTCCCAATATTTAATAATATAACTCTCAGCCTAAAGTTTTAATAATTTGGCTGCACTTTAGTCTTAAGTGGCAACAGTTTCTTCTCCCCAATAGTTCTTATATAAGTGTTGTAATCATGCAAATCGGCAGAAAAGATTAAAAAGTTATGGGAATGTTGCCATTTACACTTCTATTACAATCTCTTCTTGACTTTTTTTTTGCTAAGATCAAGTGTACACTTGTATTCCAAACATAAAAGTGCTTGATATTGACAAATGTGAAATGTTGACATTCTTAAGTATCTGGTTAGGAAGTTTCTGTAAAATTGCTCCCACAGACCTGCTTTTACTATTAACATAAAACTATGTAATTCTACAGGGAGACCAGCTTTCTAAAGTCAATTGAAGCCCTCCTTTAAAAAGCATTTTCAGGGGAAGCCAGGATGGCTCAGTGGGTTAAGCGCTCACTTTGCAGCCCTGGGGACTGAGGATCGAATCCCCGGTGCAGACCCATATGCTGAACTGGGGAGTGCCCCCAGTTCAGTTCTCACTGGGGCGAGACCCTGGCCCAGTTCCTGCCCTGTGCAGCCCCTCGCCCACCTGTAGAATGAAACTATGTGGAAAAACCAATGATGTGCAACCATGGAGACTGTTCTGGGCCCTCCCCTTTCTCTCTGTCTCTGTATCTCTCTTTCTCTTCCTGTCAAAAACAATAAAGATAAATCTTTAAAAAAAAGCATTTCAGTTATAAAGGTTGAAGTCAAATTTCCTGCAGCCACCACTCTGGAGATAAAAAGAAGCAACACCTGGCATGCCAGTATTTAAATTCCTCCTTGGAATGGAACGGAACACTTGACTTTTTATCTGTGACAAATGGAAAGGCAGAAAGTGCACCAAAGATTTATCTTTATAACTTTATAAAATACAACTGCTCTTTCATGGTTTTGTCTACTGCGGAGAAAGATGTGGGGAAACAAGATGAAATTGCAAAAGTCAAAGAAATTTTTTTTTTATTTTTATGGTTAGGTTGTAACAGTCAAAAGAGGAAAGAGAAGCAATAGTTAAAAAAAAAAAAGTTTCCATCAAGAGCTCATGATACCCTACTAATCTAAAGCCTCCAGGAAGGTTTTCTTTTAAAACCCT
This sequence comes from Craseonycteris thonglongyai, assembly GCA_004027555.1. Classification (NCBI taxonomy): domain Eukaryota; kingdom Metazoa; phylum Chordata; class Mammalia; order Chiroptera; family Craseonycteridae; genus Craseonycteris; species Craseonycteris thonglongyai. Next base: position 31,507 of record PVKE010010699.1, on the reverse strand, counting down.
AGGTTGACCTTTTAAATTATAGATTAAGAAGCTACAAAACTATTATTTCTCTGGAGTATTTGAGATCTTGCTCTAGGCATGTCATCGGCTTGGTTCAAATAAGCTCATTTATTCAATCATTCATTCACTCATTTATTTTTGTTTCACATGTACCAGAGAACATAATGCTTAGAAATTTAGTCCTTATATAGTGGTAACCCCAACAGGTCTATTTCCCATTTGATGCCTTACATACTTACATAGTTGTAATTGAATGAACTCAGATTTTAAAATTTTATATATATATATATATATTGCTGTTTCCTCCTATAATTAGTAATCAAATAAAATATGCAAAAGTCAGAGTCCTTAGTTTAAAAAAAGGCTGAAAAACCTCGAAACGTTCTGAGATGTGCTTTAAGTACGTGAACAGGTCTGTAGAATTGCATCAGTTCCGCTCTTTCTGGAACCGATACGCACCGAAGTCCCATTGCATTACCTTTGGATATGTTATGGCAGGCCCTCTTTTCATCAATAATACATAGTCTTCCAATGACGGCCTCTTCAGCATGAAGTGCTTACCAGAGGAACTCTTCAGTATCTGGCCAGGGAACTTGCCCACGATATCGCTGAACCAGACTGTCCCCCAGCTACTATTTAAGTGTCCGGCGTTGCTCAACCTAAATAATTTTTTAAATTGTGTTTCTCTCTTCCCAGTCTCTGCTAAAACCAGTTCCCCAGTCCGAAAGGGCTCCTCTCTGGAAGCTGACCAGGAAGAGGAGACGTCAAGTTCTCCGACCTCGGGCTCGGACTGGTCCAGGGCGGGCAGTGCGGGATCCGACTGGCCCTGGTTTCCACTCGAGTCCTCGCATTCTCGAGAGTGTGACTCCTCTCGAGATGCCGGCCATCTGAGGCTTTCCAGTGACGAGAGACATCTGGTCCCGATGCCCTGGACGTGTGGAGGAAGAGATGGAGGCGACTCTGCACCGGGGACTTTCTTCTGTGCCTCCTTGAGCTCTCCCTCTCCATCTCGCGTGTCTCTTCGAGAGGACTTGCAGCACAGTGACCGGGCTCTCTCGAAGGGTTCTTGCCCAAGGCCGCCCAGGAATGGGCAGGTCGCGATCCCTGGTCGCCTCCTTGAGCGCAGCAGTTGTAGCAAGACTGGACAGTGGCGGGCTGCTGCCAGCATGGTGAAGCGCGCAGGCGCCGTCTCAGGAGAGTGACGTAGGGCTGGGCGAAGCTCCGCCTCTCGCTGCCCGCGCACGGACGTAGAGGGCGAAGCTCCGCCTCTCGCTGCCCGCGCACGGACGTAGCGGGCGAAGCTCCGCCTCTCGCTGCTCGCGCACGGACGTAGCGGGCTCAGCGCTTCTTGGCTGAAAGAGCTCCGTGACTGCGCCTGCGTTCTGAGCGGGCCCAGCGACCGAGCCGAGGGCGCGAGGAGCTGCGAAGTTCTCGCTGAGTGACTGTCCCAGGAGCGAGTCCCACTCCCGCGGAAGAGCTTGGGGTGGGGGGTTGGCTGTCTTCCTCCTTGGAATGTGAGCAGATTGAGCAATTGACTGTTGACGATTCTCCATCAGCCTCGCCCGGGGACGGGAGGGTTAAGAGAGACAAAGTCTGTGCCGTGTCAACTGCAGTCCTTGTACCAGAGTTAGCTCTCTAGTAATCAGCAGCACACACGTCATTAGCTCACCACCAAAATGTACAAGTAAAGCTGGCCCCCAGTTGCGTTTGACCGACGGAGTTTGGATGGGCCGCCCGCTGACTTGTGCTTCTTTCCCAAATGACTGCGAAACTTTTCCCGGGCCCGACCCAAGTCCCTTTTGACAGCCTGCATGTTCCCCCCAGGTCCAGAAATCACAGTAGCAGTAGCCACTGTGCCTATTTAACAAATTAAAACATAATAATAATCAAAATATAACAGTCATGTCTTTTACCCTCCCTCAAACTTAGAAGCATCTTAAAAGGGTAAAAGGCCATTGGTAAAAACAGGGATGGCAGAGTGGATGGGGTGTTACACGCTTAATTTCATCCTTCCAAAATTCATGTCTAACTCTCCGTACCTAAGAATGTATTTGGAGACAGTATTTGGAGACAGGGTCTTTCAAAATGTAATTTAAATGAAGTCATTAGAATGGGCATTAACCCAGTGTGATGGCTTCCTCATCAGAAGATATTAGGACACAGGCAGAAGATCACTATCTACAATCCAAGGAGAGAGGCTGCAGAAGAAGCTGAACCTGTGCACACCTTGATATTGGACTTCTGGCCTCCAGAACTGTGAGAAATTAATTGTTTAAGCCCCTCCTCAAAATAAGAATTAGCTCTTCTGATTCCCTTTTATTGGATGTCTTTAAAAATTGTTGATTCCCAGGTTTTGGTAAAAAAAAAAAAAAATTTAAAAAATTTATTCCTAAAAACAGAACAAAAACTGGGAAAAGGTCATCTTTGGAGTCCAAAGTTTCATTTAACATTAAATGTGAGTAACCATTTTGCTTAATATTAATTCAATGGGTAGAAATTTACCAAGGGTCTGGCAATACCAGGCGCATTAGATATTTATTTCATTTACAATTACAATAACCCTATGTTAGAAATCAGTATTCCCATTTTATGCATAAGAAAACTGACCCGGGGTGGGGGGGGGGGGGGGGGATTCAATGATTTGGGCAACATCTTATAGCTGACAAGTAGCATCACAGGGTTTCCTATCTAGGTGGGTCTGGCTCAGCAGTCCATGCTGTTTGTACTGTAACACCTCTTCTCAAAGGCTGGTCAACAGTACAATTGAATTCAGAGTTTAAGTCAAAATATCTTCAAAGTGCTGTGAATTCATTTAAATTTAATAAAGTCCTCTTACTACCTTCAAAGACTTATACTTACCTAATTTATGGCTTCTAAAACATTAGCCCCCTTAAACTCTGTATAATCAGGATTTCTCTTCTTTAATCCTAAAAATGATTAAGAAACAGCTTTCCCCTCACACCAGCTACATATCTCACTTTTTTTTTAAAGAAAAGTTATGACCAATCTTTTTATCATTGCCAAATATAGGTCTAAGTTGGAAAGGTATATTGACAAAATGTGCAAGGAAAGCTGAGAAACTTAATTTTTATTATAGCTGTACATAGGCCTAGCTAAAAAATCTGAAATTCGATTAATATTGAAGAAGAGGGAAATAGATTTGGAGGCAATTAGCATTTTCTCTCATAGGAGCATGCTAGCTAATTTAGGCAATCCCCGTTTCATGAATGTGTTATAGTCCCAAAACTTGTAAATAGGATATTTGCAATCTGTAAATAGTGGTTGTGTTCCCAAATTGGCTCAAAAGCCATTTGAGGGATAAAGTAGTTGAAGCAATGTTCACTATTGAAAAAGATAACAGAAAACTATCAACATGACATTTGTATGTTTTAAACAAAAAATAAGAGAAACCTGGCCCTCTTATTTGTCTTGTATCAGTTAAAAATTGCATGATTTTCTATTCTTTCCAGGCTAGAAAGTTCCAGGTCATCTGTGACACTTCTTTCTGTGGCACTCTCTTCTGACACAGAATCACACCCACAACTTCTGATCAGTGGTTAAGTTCTGTGCATTTCCTTTCCGTTTCGATTAGCCACCACTATAGGCAGTTATTGAAACAGACCATTTCAGTCATCACCAAATTTGACTACCAGCAACTGAAGCCTCCCTACTCCTAGCCTCCATTCTTTCATTCAGATATTCAGTAAACATGTGTTGAGCATTTACTGTGTGCTATGCGTTGTGCTAGGTTGCAGTCATGGAGATTGAAGAGTGGGTGGGAATAGTTCTTGCTCTCAAAGAAGCACAGTCCATTAGGGAAGACATAGCCGCATACCAAGGTCAGAGTGGTGGGAACTCACTGCCTAGCATCCAGGCGTAAAGAGGTGCATTGTCTGAAGAATTAAAAAACAATACCCCAAACAACTAAAAGTCAGTCTGTTTCCTATTATCACCAAGAGACACCTATTCTACACAATATAGTGATAAAATACTTCCCTCCCCCCAAATCTTTTATTAGTTCAAGTTCTAAACGAGTGCTGTGGTTACTACTGAGTTTTAATTACATATGTAGCTGTGTGTTTGTAAGTATACTTCAACTTCAAATTAGCACATTTTCATTACATATCCTTTGATAAACATAATGCACAATAAATTCTAAGAACTCCTAATTATACAATTGGCCCCAATATATGTGGACTCAGTTACAAGAGTTCTTTTAAAGTTCTTAATGTAACAATCATTCAAGCTTCCTATGGGCACAATTCATCTCTGCAACCCCTGTGGTACTATGTATTCCTGTGTTAAAACAGGAGATTTAAAATTAACAATGATAGCACAGTAATAATAAAGATGGAAAAGTAGAATTTGAGTGACTTTAATCCTGCCCTTCTATGATGACTTGGAATTTCTGTTTGTGTTTAAAATGTTTTAGCTGTAGAGACATCTGAAACTACTTAGCTATCAAAGAAACAAAGGCATGGACATATTACACTATCTGAAATCTATTATAAAATAGAATTTTTATGACTCTGTCAAACTTATCTTTATCATTAAGCCCTTTCTTAATTATTTGTGTATGTTATTTTATGTAAATGAAATTATTTAAAATTAAAATTTCTACAGTGTTGTGTAGTCACTGTGAGCAAATATGGATTGACAAATGTAGCAGCACTGACTATTAAACATCAATATGTGAAGATCAATTTTGCTGAAGTTATTGAGAAATCTGCAGAAGTTAAAGGCTTGAAAACAAAGCTAATGTTATTCATTACTTCAACAGACCAATATATAAGCTCCCCCCTTTTAAAAATGTTTTAATGTAATTAAATATATAAATCCATAAATCTCCCCTTTTTATACTATAATCTTTATTGCATAATTAATTTATCTTTTTAAACTGGCAGTATTATATATGTAAAGTTCAATAAAAGACATATCACTGTGTTTTTTTATGGCCTTTATTATGTTTCATCATGACTGTTACTAACAATAATTTCATCATATAGAGAAGGAGATTGTTTTTAAAAAAATGATCTACTCTGGCTATTCAATATGCTAGGTGTGCCATAGAATAACTGACTCTGAGACAGATTATTTTAATTATTTTATTTTAAATGAAATGATAGAAATCATTATAGCAGTAACTTACATACGGATTGCCTGTTGGGGTGCTGTTTGACGTTGGGGACCAAGGGAGGTTTTTTATGTTGCTATAATTTCAAAACTTGCACAACGGTTTCCTTACCCATTACTAGATTCACCGTTTACATGTTTACCCTTTGCTATTTCATACTCTCCCTTTCCCTTTCTGTCTCCATGCACAGAAAACACACACACACACACACACACCCTCATTTTAAGGATATTTTTGTATGGGCTCATCATACTCATATGGCCTCACATTGTTGCAAAGAAGGCTAGAAAATGTAGTTTTTATTCTGGAAGTCATATACCCATGTAAATAATTGCCCCCAACAGAGCAGGAGACAAGGAAGATCCAGGAGATAAGACTGAGGAGAGCAGCAGAGATGTCATGGAAGATAAGCATGCTAATGACAAATCAAGTAAGATGAGGACTTATGGTGGACACATATATAGCAGCGTGAAGGTTACTGATGGCCTTGATAAGACTTTTGGTATAGTGATGGGTGGGAATGAAAGTTCCAATGGAGGAGAGGAATTGAGAAAATAAGGCTACTTTTTTGTTGTTGATACTGAGTTGTTTTAAAGGAAAGAAAAGATTAGAGTAGTAATAGGAGGGGAAGTGTTGTCAAGAGAATTTATTTTTTAATACAGGAGAAATAACAGTATGTTTATATGTTGATAAGAAGGATTAAACTGAGAAAACTGAAGCTTGGTAGAAAGAGGGAAGACTGTGGAATAATAACCATGAGTGGGTAAGAGAGGATGGGATCTAGAACTTATGTGAAGTGGTGGCCTTTGCCAGGAGCATGGAGAATTTATCTGTGGTACAAGGAAAGATGGAGCAAAGTTGCGTAGAGTCTGTGGTACAAGGAAAGATGGAGCAAAGTTGCGTAGAGTCTGTGGTACTAGGAGCTTGTGGAAGTTCTCTGTGATTGCTTCTATTTTCTCAGGAAATAGGAAGCACTGAGAGTGAGAATGAAGGAGGAGGTTTGAGGTAATAAGAGAAAACACAAATTAATGTCTAGGAGAATGGAAGAGTAAATAGACTAGGGAACAATTCCTCATTCACTGCCCATCTCTATACCTCAGTTTTCTTATTTGAAAAATGGAGATATTGATAGTTTCTACATCCTAGTGTGAGAACTAAATGTATTCATAAACATAAAACACTTAGAACAGTACTGACCTCTGGTAAGTGCACAATAAGCTTTTATTATTTATATACTTATGACTAAACCTATAACTGTAGCTCAGATCTTTCTTTTTTTTTTTTTTTAAAGATTTTTATTGTTTTTGACAGAGAGAGAGAGAGAGAGAGAGAGATACAGAAAGAGAGAGAAGGAGGAGGGCCCAGAACAGTCTCCATAGTTGCACATCATTGGTTTTTCCACATAGTTTCATTCCACAGGTGGGCGGGGCTGCACAGGGCAGGAACTGGGCCGGGGTCTTGCCCCGGTGAGAACTGAACTGGGGGAACTCCCCAGTTCAGCATATGGGTTCGCACGGGCCAGGGCCGGGATTCGATCCTCGGTCCCCGGGGCTGCAAAGTGAGTGCCTAACCCACTGAGCCATCCCGGCTTCCCTAGATCTTTCTTCATATAGGCTTCTCTTTTATAACAAAACTTAAAATAGTTGCCAATTCTTTTCTGTACTTTCTTATCCCCCCTTTCTCCTCTACTTTAGTTTTCCCCCATGTCCCTACTAAAAATGCTTTTTAAAAGTTACCTATGGCTTTGATCTTGCCAAGTCCACCAGTTAATTCTCAGTCTTATTCTTACAGCATTTGATATGGTTTAAATCATGTATTGCTTCTGAAATCCTTACAAAAATTATTTTCCAGGGCATCCGATTCTCCTGGGATTTCATCTTGCCTCACTGTTGCCTGTTCTTAATCTCCTTTGCTGGATCCTCTTCCTCTTCCTGAGCTCTAAAGACTGGCACAGTTTGGGGCTAAGTTTTCTTTTCTGTCTATACTTATACCCAGTATGATTTGACCAGTCCCACAGTTTCAAATAGCATCTGCATGCTAATGCCTCCAAAATTTATATCTCTGTGATCTTCTCATGTATCCAATTTCCTACTGAACAACTGTATTTGGATGTATAACAGGCATATTATACTTAACTGTCCAAAACAGAACTTTTGGTTTTGATTCCACCCAAACCCGTTTCCCCAATTCAGCTAATGATGTCACCTCACCCTCTCATATCTTTTTCTCATCCTTCACAATCAGTCCATTTAGCAAGTCCTGTTGCCTATAACTTCAGATTATGTCTTCTCACCACCTTTTCTGCTTTCATGTGAATCTGATCCATAATTGTCTTTCTATCTTGTCTGTTTTCATTCTTTCTTTTTTTTTTTTTTTTAAGATTTATTTTTATTGTTTTTGACAGAGAGCGAGAGAGAGACAGAGACAGAGACAGCGAGAAGGGGGAGGGCCCAGAACAGTCACATCATTGGTTTTCCCACATAGTTTCATTCCACAGGTGGGCAGGGCTGCACAGGGCAGGAACTGGGCCCTGGTCTCGCCCTGCTGAGAACTGAACTGGGGGCACTCCCCAGTTCAGCATGTGGGTCTGCAGGGGCCGGACCGGGATTGGATCCTCGGTTCCTGGGGCTGCAAAGTGAGCGCTTAACCCACTGAGCCATCCTGGCTTCCCCAATTCTTTCTTTTCTATAGTCTCAATCCAGAGTCCAGAGGCCTTTTAAAAGTGTAGATCTGTTTCTGTCATCCAAAATAAAAAAAATGCAACCATTACTATGGCATTCCCTAACTAAAAGCTTCAGTCTCTCTATAGCCCTGAGGGTGGCGTTTATCTGTCCTGCGAGGCAATAAACTGTGTGGACTAGTCTGGCATATCTTGAATCAGAATGCATAAATTTGGTGAAATATTATGGACACAGTAAAAAAAACAATGTCTATTTGATGTTATAATTTGGGATTAATCTTGGCAAGATAAGAGGGAATAGCCACTTCTGGAAGTAGGTAGGCAAAAATGGAAACGATTGAATTTTTCTTTTAAACATGTGTCCAATCATGTTATTAAACCCAAACCTTTTTTTCTTTTTTTTAAAGGAATGGGTGTACAGTCACGTTACCTCTACCCGTCCTCTTTCGTACCAGTACAAGTTAGCATTGGGCCCAGCGAGCCACCGTCCACAGGCTGGGCCCACCCAACGCTCTGTTGCATTGCGAAGAGCCACGCCCTCCGCTCTCTGCGCTCCCTCCGCCCCACTTCCTCCCTTTAGGACCCGCCCCGGGCCAGTACGCCTGCGCATGGACGAACACGTGGCTGCCGCGAGCCAGGGCAGCAATGGCGGCGGGCGGCGGCGGAGTTGCCGACCCCCTGTCTCCGGCGGCGGTACCCTGCGCCTTCTCCCCGCAGAGCCAGGCCTACTTCGCTTTAGCATCTGCCGACGGTCACCTGCGAGTGTGGGAGACCGCCAACAACCGGCTGCACCAAGAGTACGTGCCTTCCGCGCACCTCAGCGGTACCTGCACCTGCTTGGCCTGGGCGCCAGCGCGGCTACAGGCCAAGGTAAAGCGAGAGGGGCCGCGGGGGGCGTGCACCCACCTGGACTCCACCTCGGTGTCCCCTAGGACAGACGGCACGTGGCCCGGCATCGCGCGTGGCCTTGGAGGCCCGGGGCGAGGAGGCACGGCGTGCGGCGGCGACTTGGAGTGGGCCCACGCCGCCAGCCCTGTGCACGGCCTGCCCAGAGGGCAGCGAGAGAGGGCTCGGCCCGACCGGGCGGGCGGTGGGCCGTAGATGCACCAGTGGGCTCTGTACGGTCTTCGCCTCGCATCCCGCTTTCGTTTGGGCCGCCATGTTCGCCCAGGCCCCGACCCCCCAGGGGCAGCTCGTCTGTCGGGCTGTGCTGATCAGTTTGTGCTTTTCTGAGCCCTGGCTTTTGACAGAGCCCCACCTAGGGGCTACACCACCTTTCTCCGATACCCTGCCCTCCAATCGGCTTTGCTCTGGGCGGTTGGAATCAACAAGTCCGTTTCCTTGCTTTCGGACATTTCCCCCTGCATCCCCCTACCCCCCAAAAAAAATTTTGGATGCCGGCTCACCACGTGTCATCTTCCCCGTTCAGGCGTGGGACGCTTCTTGAATCTTGACTTTTCAGGCTCATTTCCATTCTCAGCCGTTTAAACCATCTTGCTTTTTTATTTTTAACACGTGCTCGATTTCCTTTATATACCCTCTTCCCTCCAACTCTGAAGTCAGCGTTAAGGATATTGGAGGTAAAGTGAAGAAATTGTTTAACTTAATAAATATGAGTTTAGTCGAAGTTTGTCTTAGATGGGACACTGCTGAGTTTGGGGAGGCTTTTCATTGTTAGGACTCCATCTCAGGTAAGATGCCATTCGCTGTTGAATCATTGATTGGACTACATCTACTCTAACTCACACACGTGGGAACTGCAGTTCAGCAACGTTTGAATCTAAGCTTGGCTCCTTAGTAATTTTGCCTCTAGTTCTCCATATGTGAAATGGGGATAATAATACCCACCTCATTAAGTGATTGTGAAGATTAACATTTAGTAATGCATAAAGCATTTAGAATAATAGTTCTTGGTGTGTAAGTACTACAGGTTCTGTTATTAGTGGTATCTGATATTTGTATGATTAGCCCTGAAAGGTAAAAACTAACTTTTAGCCTTGTTTAAGAAGAAGAAATGGAAGCTTTGGAAAATTAAGCAACTTGCAAAAAGCAAAAATGGAACCTGGACTAGATAGAACTCAGGAATTATAGAGCTCAGTTCTCCAGAATCTGCAACAAATTGTTAATATTAGGCTGGCAAAATTATTTTGTCCACTTTGTTTTTCTGTTGACTTACAATCATATTGTATGATTCAGGAATAAAACTTTTTCCTAGACTTAAGTTTTCTGTTTTATATATAACACTAATACAATAGAAAAATATCTGGATTTGGTTTTATAACCAGGTCTAAGCTCACACTTGCTTTTGTCATATCGAGCAAGTCCCTTTAATTTTGTGGGCCCCATTGGAAAATGAAGAGTTGGCCTACATTACAAAAATGTTTACCTCTATGCTCTCATTTTAGCCACACAACTCTGAAATGCCCTGAAATTACTGTGTTTTTAAAAACTGAGAATCAGAACTAAGGAAGTTTAAATAACTTCAAAGCCTTAATAACCAATAGAGTAGTTGTACTCTGAAGGAGCTTTGGTACTCTGACACTAACTTTAGATCCTAGACTCGAGAGGACTGTAGAGATCTCCAGTCCTCCTCATGTTGGGGATATGTCCTTTAATTTAGAGCATCAGTTTTACTTAAAAATTAGGGAGACAAGCAGTTTTCCTGTATTAAAACTTGCATACATATTGTGCTATAAAATTAAAAGGTCATGATTTCTAAAGCTAGAAAATGAGTGATTTGTAGCAGCTTTCCATCTCTGCTCACAGGTCCCCTGAGTAATGATCCTTGCCACTTACATTTTAACATGTTCTCATCTTATTACATTCTTTTATTTTATATCTGTGATGCTGTAAGTATGAGGCATGAAAAGACTTATTCTGAATCCCATGTTCTTAGCATCCTGTGATATTTTCGTTCTATTGTGAAATGGAGATTATGCTACCCATCTTTCAGGTTCTCAGGATTAAAGGACACATTGTATATTACTGGGGTAGTATGGCCTGGCATGTAGTGTATGCTCAGTGAATGTTAGCTGGTATTGAATGAATTAGTGACTTATATGGGCTCATTTTATCATTTACTGCTGCATTCCTCAATGTAAATCAGTTTGTAACAGTGTCCTGCGTCTGGTTCAGTAATTGGCAATTTGCCATTCTAGGACAAAGTTTGGTGACATCAGCAGGGGAAAAAGGATTAGGTGGTGTTTTTCTTTGGAAACAGGAGTTAAAACTGGTTCATAAATGTTTAGAGAAGATTGCTGCTGCTTGTTCTTGGTCACAGGATGATTATAATATTTTGCATTTATGTCACAATGAGGTTTTTCATGCTTATTATATAGCTGAGCATTCCATTTGGTTGATGGAGCCTTGGGGGAAGAGGACCTCTAACGATGAAAAGAAGAGTACAGGGAGACAGATTGATGAATTATAGATGGATGCTATTTTTTTGAGCTCCTCAGGTTTATGTGTGTAAACTAAGGCTAACTTTCCCCCTTTTTCTTCCCTTACTGTTGTAGAGCCCTTGCAGGTCTGGCTACCATAGTAAATGTATTTACAATGCTTTGCAGCCATTGCAAAACACACCTGCACAGCTTAATACTTGTTGAATGGCATTTCAGATGTTGAACAGGACAAGCACAGTAGCTTTAACATTATGGATGTTTCTAGGAAAAATCTGAGTCAAGTATCTCTCCTCCCATCCATCCCTGTAGCAAAATTCAGCAGTGTCCCTGTACAATGCTGTCCTGAGATCTCACCAGCATATAAACTTCAAAAGAAGATAAAGTTTGCAGATTAGATCCCATTGCACAAATTCAAGTTCCTGTGTATTAGAATTTGTTTTTGACATAAATATAGTAAGTAATTATAATGCGCACATTTTGTTTACTGTTATCCATGGAACATTTGCCAGAGTAAGTGACAAACTACTGTAGGTCAAGAAAAGGCATTGGAGGGGAAGCCGGGATGGCTCAGTAGGTTAAGCGCTCACTTTGAAGCCCCGGGGACCTAGGATCGAATCCTGGCCCCGGCTGTGTGGACCCATATGCTGAACTGGGGAGTGCCCCCAGTTCGGTTCTCACTGGGGTGAGACCCCAGCCCAGTTCCTGCCCTGTGCAGCCCCGCACCCACCTGTGGAATGAAACTATGTGGAAAAACCAATGATGTGCAACTATGGAGACTGTTCTGGGCCCTCCCCCTTCTTTCTGTCTCTGTATCTCTCTCTGTCACAAACAATAAAAATAAATCTTAAAAAAGAAAAGGCATCGGAGACCAATTGCAGAATGAAACTTCAAACTTTGCCATAATTTTCAGTGTCTAGGAGTCAGTATTTTTGAAAAAATAGGTTCTGATCCATTAGTGGATTGTAAAATAGTTTTAGTCAGTTGTGATGACATTAAAAAATGAAATAGACAATATCAAGAGTATATTTTGCATAAATAAAGGATAAGTTTTTTGATGAAACTTGTTTCAGTTATATACACATGTTCTTGTGAGTATGTGTACTGGCTCTCCATGTATACTATTTTCTTACTCTGGAATCTCAGACTAAAAATTCATTGCTTAATTGATCAAGTTTAGACTTCTCATTATCTGGATGTGTTTTTTTCTCTGTCTTCACATCTGTACTATGTGTTGCTTTTATAAATCATGCATGTGTGCCAATCAGACTCACTCAGCCTCCTTATTGCCTTTTGAATCAAAGGCTGGTAAGATTTCTTCAGACTGGTATTGGTATTGTTTAGCTCAGTCAGGCCTTCTTATTGGGGAAAACTGTTACCGTAGTCTAAATAATTAGATCCTTTTAGTCTTCAACTCGTGGTACCTTTCCAGTCACAAATATGAGAACTAAATTTTTAGCCTACTTTTTCCATTACTTTATACACTTACACGTACAATTAATGAGCACATGACGTTCTGCTAGGCACATTAGAGGAAACAACAGTTTGATTAAAACATCAAAGAAGAAATAAAGATTTCAGATACACTGTGTCTATAGTGCAAAGCAGAGTATGACTTGTGCCTTTAAGAGAAAGGAGAGTTTTTTTTGTATGTGGAGAAAAGTTACTAGGGTGGGCCTTGAAGTATGTATGGGTAGATTTTTTTTTTTCTCTTTTTTTTATATCTTTTTTTTTTTTATATTTATAGAGAGTAATTATTTTATCTTCAGTGCATATTTATTTTTATTTTACTTTTGACAGATAGAGAGACAGAGACAGAGACAGCTAGAGAACCAAACTGTGGGAACTCCCCAGTTTAGCACATGGGTCCACCGGGGCCGGAGCCGGGATTCGATCCTTGGTCCTCGGGGCCCCAAAGCCAGCGCTCAACCCGCTGAGCCGTCCCGGCTTTCCCGATTTTTTTTTTTTTAACCAAATGAAAATTGAGTTTAGTAGGAAAATTCCCCTCCAGTACAGGGAAAAGCAAAACAGAAAAGTGTGTTTGTGATTAGAGTGTGTAATGTGAGGATGGAATTGGAAATAAAGCTCAGTAAGGTAGGTTGGAAGTAAATTGTGGATGCTTTTGAATGCCAGCGCGTTGTTTATATTGATTCATTCTTTGGGGGAGTCCTTGATGTTTTTGATCACAGGAGTACCAGATAGAAAATGCCAACAAAGGTGTGTCATGACCTGTAATCACCTATTGCAACTGTCCCTAACCTTTTTGCCACCAGGGACAAGTTTGTTGGAAGACATTTTTTGCACGGACTGGGGAAGGAATGGTTTTGGGATAATTCAAGAGCATTACATTTATTGTGCACTTTATTTCTATTATTATTATTGCATTGTAATATATAATGAAACAATTATTCAACTCACTTGCCACTATAAAGCTTCCACCAGATGCAGTTTAATTGTCACTTGCAACGCACTGATTAGGGTTTTGATATGCGTCCACAAGCATTTGGTTTGTTATGGTCTCTGCAGTCAAACCTCTCTTCTAACATTAGCCTGTATTTGCCGCTCCCCAGTGCTGGTGTCACTGTCTCAGCTCCACCTCAGAGCATCAGTCATTAGATTCTCATAAGGAGCGTGCAACCTAGATCTCTTGCATGCACAGTTCACAATAGAGTTTGCGCCCCCCTATGAGAATCTAATGCAGCTGCTGATCCATTCAGCCCAGTGGTTCTTAACAGGTCATGGACTACTGCTGGTTTCTGGTCCCTGACTTATAGCACAAAACTATTAGTTTCAGAAATACTTAGTAATGGGATAATATTTAAAATATTAGAGTTCACTAAAATACACATTGATTACATAAAGTCCTTATCTGGTTGATGTGTTTAGTTGTCTGGGCATGTTCATCCTGTTGAATGGGAAGTTAGTTTTAAAAAGATTATTTAATTCTGAGAAAACATGAGTCAATAGTTCTTTGAAATTAATCCGATTATTATTTAGGTGTAGATCAGTGAACCTCAAAATTAGGCATAGATTCTGTAGATACTCCTCACGCATGTTGAGTCTGCTTGCTTTTCCCCAAATTACAGGTTTTGCTCATTGGGAAATTAGGGCTTTGACTAGGGTAATGTTTAATTTCTAAAATTTCTTTGTGTTTTTTAATGCAAATTCAAATCTGCAGAAAAACATACTGTACATATTAGGACCAGCCTGTGTTTCACATGTTAGAAACCCTCAGTATAGATAACTCTAATTTGGGGAAACCAAAAGTAGAAGAAATAATTTCTAGAATCTTTTAATTTTCTGATTAGGTAGCAGTAAGTTGGTATACTTGCCCTAATAGGTGTTTGTGTTCATAACCTTATGCAGAAACCACATTTGCCTTCTGGGATCATTCAGAGGTGCTTTAGAAATTCATTAACTGAAGCTGGGATCTAGGGCATGCCTTGTGCTAAAGTTTCAGTGTTTCAAGCAAATGTTACTGATGAGTTTAAACTGTTTTATACTTCAGTTTTAAATTGTAACTGCTCATTTGAGTTTATTAATGTAGATACATTTTTTAGGACTTGCAAAATGTACATTATTTTTTTCTGTATGAAAAAAGTTACCTTATTTTTTTGTTAAATGTTTTTTTTTTTAATATATTTTTATTTATTTTTAACAGAGAGAGAGAAGGAGAGACAGAGACAGAGAGATACAGAGACTGACAGAGAACTGAACTGGGGGAGCTCCCAGTTCAGCATATGGTTCCAAGCACTGGCCGGGGCCGGGGCCGGGGCCGGGGCCGGGATTCGATCCTCGGTCCCCGTTGCTGCAAAGTGAGCGCTTAACCCACTGAGCCATCCCGACTTCCCCTGTTAAATCTTTTTTATTGTTTACCTGTGTCAATGAATCAGATTCTTCAAATTTAACATCTCTGTAAGATAAAGGAACAAAAAGGAAAATGATTTATAAATCTATTCCTTGATATTCTTTATGCACTGGTGACATTGTAGTTTTCATTGGTGGTTTTGGGTTGGGCAGATTTTTATGTTTCATGGACTGATTTTTTGTGCTATAGAGCAAAGATCTTGCACAATTGAGAAAATGTTCTTGTTCCTATGGTATTGGTCTGTTTTATACTAACAGAATGGATTTCTCAGAGCTTCTTTATGCTAAAATATAGACTGACAAGCTTTCATTTAAAAAGAAATGAACATGGAAGAGAAATTCTGAAATTATAATTTTTCAGCATTATTAGTTGCTGTAGTAATTTGAGGTTGTAGTCATTGATTGTCTTTTTGATGGACAAACAGGAGCTGTTAGTATCATTTTTAAAATAGAGAAGGAATGTGGCATTTGACTCTAAATTGAAATTTGTGCCTCTTATGTCATTAGAATCACCAAGACAACATGGAACTTTCAGGCTAGCCCTTAGATACTGGAGCAACTTCTCTAGTGTATACTCTGTGCTGCTCCCCAGTTATAATACAACTCTTTTTGGACTCATTGAAGTAAATGCATGTTTATAAATATAAAAACATTGCATCTCTTTTCCTGAAAATGAAGCTGGAATGCAAGGTCAGATTAGGTGGGAAGGGGAATTGTTGCCTGCTTGGGATGGATCTGTAATCTCTGGGTGGAGGCTTTGCTTGGACCTGTTGAATGAATACCAAGAGCATACCAAGTGATTCTATTGGACATCTTCCTTCCAGAGAGGTAGGAGATAGAGGGCTGTGAATCATGAGCTCTTCCATTGGAGTGATTCTTGTTTTCCAAAGTAGTGAGAAAAATCTGACAGCGAATCCCACCTTCACTTGCTTTTAAAGTGTTTCTTTGTAGCACTCACATTTTATTAGAGGGCTGTTGGGCATTTGAATTTATAAATTAATGATATTTCAGTGTTTGAAATGCAAAATAAAACTTTGTTTTTTTGTTTTTTTTTCCTAGGAAAGTCCTCAAAGGAAAAAAAGGAAATCAGAATCTATAGGAACAAGTAACCAGACTGACTTGTTGGCTCTTGGTACAGCAGTTGGTAGTATTTTATTATACAGTACAGTAAAAGGAGAATTACACAGTAAATTAATAGTAAGTAAATGTGTGTATGTATTTTATATAAAAGATGTGAAAGGAAAACTGGTATAGTAGAGATTTATTAAAAACAAAACTTCAGGATATGGTATAGGCTCACTATAGGGACACTTTCTGCCAAGGCATTTTAAATTCTGAACAGTGATAATAGCTATGATCAATAACATAGTCCTTATTAATATAGTTCAGAATATGAAGAACTGTTGACTAGATTGAAAACAAGGGTAAAAAGAATTCCAAGTATCACAGATAGCAAGTGTACGAAGGAGCTCACCACCCCTAGGGCTGGGGAACAAAGGAGGTAGCTGGAATTACTGCTGAAACTCAATCCTATGATGAGCAGGTGCTTCTTTCAGTGCTGCCCTGTTTTGAGCAGGATTTGGTCCTGTGGACCTGGTTCCAGAACTTGGAGGGGTGACTGCTGCTGTCTCTGAAGGGGGGTTCTTGCATTCAGCTGCTGCTAAAAGTATTGCCACTGCTGGGTGAGGAAGCAGTGGGGTGATGCAAACCTGGGAGAAAGGAAGCAGTCAGTCCCATGGTCCTCCACCAGCCTGTCTCCCTCCAGCACCTCTTATTGGTGGAGCCTTCTGCTCACTGAGCTGGCAAAGCAGAAATGTGGTTTGCAGAATCCAGGCCCCAGAGTGGAAGAGCAGAGAAGTGAGGGCTTGGCTCTGCCAGACAGTAGCTTAACTTCTGTAACTCATTTCAGACAGTATCTGTTGTCATACACCTCTGGTGTTCACTGAACTTTCCTGTCTTTATGTAAGAATGCTTTTGAGTAACATCTACCCATAGATAATTCGGAACTACCGGTACATGATGTTGAAAAGGGGAAAAATTTATCTATCACCAGAAGAGATCCTCTGTTCAGTAGATTATGTATTTCTGTGCTTTATGCATACATTTAAAAAAAACATTTGAGTTCTGTTCATCTATTTTGTTATTGTAACTTTGAAATTTTTAATTTACTTTCATATAGCATATCTTTTCTATGAAATTTATAGTACCTAGTACTTTGAGTAGATAGGTGATGGGGGAGAGGGAAGTAACTGAACTTACAGTTCACAGATATTTTTCTTTTGAGGTGGGAACAATCTGTATGACAGAAGTAGTGATTTTGAGTTTTAACTTTTATCCTTACAGATGTACATCGTGGTGAGTCATTGTATCCTTATTTGATTTATGTGAATTCATTTTAGAAAGAGTGAAAATAATAATTGCTTACAGTGTAAGAGATTTATCATCTTAGTCTATTGAATGAGTTTATGTTTGAATGCATATGAGATGGGAGACTTGAATCTGCCCTTCCCCAGATAATGTCTTATTTTTATGCGCCTTTGAATGAGCATCTTGCTATACTAAATATGTTTAAAGTATTGTTCATATGGTATGATTTATAACAAGAAAACACTTAATTTTACCTGAAGAAACTGACTTTATTTTTTGAGAGGGTTTTGACACTTTTGGGATTTTCAATGCTAGTTTTGATGAGACATGATTTTTACTTCAAGAATAGGCTTTAAACTCTTTAGGATTGAGCTTACTAGTAAGTTCACTCAAGGGTCATAAACTTTTTGCCACTGTATATAAAGTATTTTAAGCTTTGTGCTGGCATATGGGTCCACATGGGCTGGGGCCGGGATTCGATCCTCAGGTTCCGGGACTGCAAAGCGAGCGCTTAGCCCGCTAAACCAGGGGTGTCAAACTGGTGGCCAAAAAATCGTTATGAATATTGCTTCGAGCTCCCCCTAAGCGCTATTTTCTTCATAACAATTTTTTTCTATTTTCATTTTATTTCAGAGCATCGTGGGCCACAAAAAATTACCTCGGGGCCCACGGGCCGCCAGTTTGACACCCCTGCGCTAAACCATCCCAGCTTCCCCTATTTGTTTTTTTAGTTAGGTTAAAGCCTAACATTTTAGTTACCTGTTTAGTAATGATACTGAGGTGTATATTTTATATTAAATGAGGTTTTTTTGTTTTTTTTCCTTCAATTTTTTTTTTTAATCTGCAGAGTGGTGGCCATGACAACAAAGTCAATTGCATACAGTGGCATCAAGACAATGGCTGTTTGTATAGTTGTTCAGATGATAAACATATTGTGGAATGGAATACACAAACATGCAAAGTAAAGTGGTGAGTAACATTGGTGATTTTATGGTATTGGAGGGAAAACTTGGTTACCATTTTGAAATGCTTAAAGTTGGACAAATCAAGACTGTATTGCTATAGTAAAATTTGATATTGGGTATAGTGGGTAATGTTGATGCAAATAAAAGGCTTTAGAGCCAGGGTGTAAAATGCACTAACACTACCTGATCCTAAAAAAGGGTTGCCAAAAAAAATCTCAAAATGTTTTAAGAAAGCTTACGAATTTGTGTTGGACCATATTCAAAGCCATCCTGGGCCACATGCGGCCCACGTCCACAGGTTGGACAAGCTTGCTTTAGACTGTTCTCAAAGAACTTTTAATCAAATTGGGCATGCAAGATTTTACTACATAAGAGTTAAAGAATGGGACAAGAGTAAAATAACTGCATAAGAGATGTCGTAAGGTGACATGTGATTCCTGCTCAAATGAATAGAGTAGTCCTGATGGAAGAGAAAGGATTTCTGTTGGGCCTTCTAGGATAGGTAAGATTTGGATAGAAGAGAGTGGGAGAATCCTTCCTAAGGTTGGGAAGGGGAAGTGAGGATTTACTTGGAGCTGAGTAGAGTGATTTAGAGAAGGGGCATACCAGATTAGGCTGGTAGAGGAT
The DNA here is from genome assembly GCA_004027555.1 of Craseonycteris thonglongyai. Classification (NCBI taxonomy): domain Eukaryota; kingdom Metazoa; phylum Chordata; class Mammalia; order Chiroptera; family Craseonycteridae; genus Craseonycteris; species Craseonycteris thonglongyai. The sequence continues at coordinate 12,469 of PVKE010010699.1, read as the reverse complement.
ATGGGCCAAACAGTATCTTGAAGTCTGGCATTCAGTATCAGATGAAAATTGCAGACAATTCTTCTAGTTCAAGCACCTAATCCTGTGATTGGCTGTATAGTTCAATAAATGTGGACTATTGAATGTAGTTCAACTTACTGTGAAGATGAAGACCCTAAAGAAAATAATGATGTCCTTGGTCCTATAAGTGGCAGATAAGGAGTTCTAATTCTACTGTCTTGAATTCTGGTAGTGTTTTTCTGCTATACTGAAACTTTCTTGGAGTTTTAGATTCACTGGTAAGCAGGAAAGAGCCACTGAACGTCAGTGTCTTAAAAATAAGTAACCAAAATAATGCTTTGGGAATAAGTAATCTGTCAGCGATGTCTGGAATAAAGAGAAGGAGCTAGTCAGAGACCTTACTCATTTGCTTAGATTTGTTTATACCTATCATTTCATGCTCACTGCTATGGTAGTGTAAATTGTCTGTTATTTATAGACACATTCAGTTAATCAGTCAGTTTTTTTATTTCTGGGAGGCTTTCCTCCAGTTACATTTACTTCTTGGAGGACTTCTCTGCCTTCTTCCAGGGTCTGCTGACAGCTGTTGTCCTGGGATTTCCTTTCACCATCATGAAAATTCTCTTGTTAGATGTAGCCTTTATTTCCTGGATCCCATTTTTCTCTTTGTTGGTTTGCTCCTTTCCTTTGGTGAAACGCTGAATTGGTAGCTTCCTGAAAAAGGGTATGTGAATGGTAAATTTATTGAGATTTTGCTTGTCCACAAGTGTCTTTATGCTACCCTCACAGTTAATTAGTCTGAGGATATCTAATTTTAGGTTGGAAAAAATTTTTTCTCAGGATTTTGAAGCATTGTTTTACTGGTATTTTTATCTTTCAATGTTAATTATCCTAGTATTCTAAACTATCCTGAGCTTTTTTTCTATAATCAGTGAATTACGTGGGCATTTGAAAGTTCATTTACGAGTATCCTGGAAATTCATGTTCTTCATTTTTCTTGTACCATATATTTGATAATTTCATCCTCTGTTCTCTTTGATCTTCTAGGACTTTACTTACATTGTTATTTAAACTTATTCTTTTAAGTTTCATACTTCTTTTCTCCCTTATTTACCTATTCTTTTTCTTTTGAGTGTTTTTTTTTTTTGTTACCTGGGGGATTTTCAGTTTTATCTTCCAAATCATCTATGGAATTTTGAAATGTCTTTTAGCATATTTTTGTCTTCCAGGAACTGTTTTTTGTTCTCTGCATATTTTTGTGTTGCATCATGTTCCTTTTATGCATATAATATGATGACTTTCCGGAAAAAAATCCAGTCATAAATGCCTCTAGTTTTCATATTATATGACTAGATACTTTACAAACAACCCTCATATATGCTAAGTCTCTGAAAATATTAATTACAGGATTTAAAGTTTCTTTTGTTCCTTACATTATCTCCCTCTTGAGAATGTGTTTTGATTTTTATTTGATTTTGGTCTCTTTGACATTCTTCAAATGACTGGAGATTTTTTTTTTTAAGATTTATTTTATTGTTTTTGACAGAGAGAGAGAGAGAGACTGAGAGAAGGGAGGGCCCAGAGCAGTCTCCATAGTTGTATGTCATCAGCCCTTGACATAATGTCATTCCACGCAGGTGGGCAGGGAGCCATGCAGGGCAGGAATCGGGCTGGGGCCTCCCACCAGGGGGGCATACCTCCACAAGCTGGGGGCCAAACCGGGGGCCTCTAACATGGGAAGCTCGCCCTGGCGAGAACTGAACCCGGATCCACACCCCAGTTTAGCATATGGGTCCGCATGGGCTGGGGCTATGATTTTGATCCTCGGTCCCTGGGGCTGCAAAGTGAGCGCTTAACTCACTGAGCCATCCGGCTTCCCCACTGGAGATCTTTGGCTGCCTGTTGCTATTGAAAATGAAATGTGAAAAATCTGATTGGAAGGACTGTGAGTGTGTGTCTCAGTTGTTGGGCTTTATTTGTAGAGTGATTGGGAGGCCTTCAAATGTCAGTATGTGTAGGTGATTTCTCTGGAACCAGTCACATTTCCCGGAGTGAAATCTTCTGGCCTAGTGCTTTTCAAGCTCTCCTGTGCATATACCATACTTGTGCATACAGATCTGATTTTAGTTGGTCTGGGTTGGGGCTTGGAAATTGGTAATTTTAATAAGTTCTCAGGTGATGCTGATAGAGGAGAATGACACTTCCTATTTGCAAAGCTCTTAATAGGGAAGAAGTTGAGGACCAGGTGGTGGTATTAGTAGCTCTGTGCTGGCATTTTTAGTGCTGAATGGAAGAGGGACAGTGCTGAATTGGGAAGCTTGTCAGGGTAGGTATCATGTCTTTATATATATATGTATCAATTCAGTGAATAAATGTTGAAAAATGATGGTAAGTGATCATGGAAGCTGTGGGAATCGATGAGAAATTGTCAGAAATGTTAGGAACTGATGAGGGTAAAAGAAACGTTAAATGTTATCCCTGCATTTCCTTCATTACTAGCAAGGTTGAAGATTTTCATGTTTAGTGACTAATTTTGTATTGCCTGTTTATATCCTTTGTCTGTTTTTATTTTGAGTTCTATTACTTGAACTAAAGGAGCTATATCCTAAAAATAAGGAGCTATTTATTCTGAGCATTAATCTTATCTACTATAGTATATATGTTTGCTATTTTTCTTCTAGCCTTTTTTATTTTAATCACTTGTGGTATAGACATTTCATTTAATTAAATTGGGTCATTATTTTTCTTTATGATTTCTGGTTTATAATTGCTTTGGAAAGCCTTTCTTAACCCTGGAGTTATAAATTGTTCTATATATAGTTTCAGTAGTTTTTTTTAATCAGTAATTTTTTGTGTGTATGTAGTATAAGGTAGGAATCTTAAGTTTATTTTTCCAAATGAGTGATTTGATGTATTTCATTGTGATTGGCAGAGCAACATTTTCTTCGACTGTAGAATTAGCTTCTTTTGATAGTAAGATTGCTATTCTTGTTTATTATTTTACAAGTGGATAGCTAAGCTCCTTGCTGTCTCTTAACAGCATTAATGTGTGAGCAAACTGCAAAAACTTACGCTGCTAATTATACCTGAGGTATTAAAAAGGGATTATCGACATCTAACTTATTTTACTCTATCAAGATGGTGCTTATTTGTGTGAATTTGGGGTGAAATAACTGTTCTTGGACTGTAGTTTGAGGACTCATTTGTGTTATTAGGTAAATTAAAAGTCAGCCTTGTAGAGCTTGTAGTAGCTATGCGGGAATAGGATGGACTTGGCAGAGAGAGGTCCAGCCAGCATGGTAGTTTCCTGGGCATTAACAAAAGTCACCTCATGGGTCATAGGATACACAACTACCATTATACATTCTTACAACTCTATCCATTTCCTGGTACCTCTTGAGAATCTGTCCTATCAGAGAAGCATTACCTTAGTGATACATCCAAGGTTAGTTAACCTGACACAGGCTTTTAGGGAATGCAATTTGGCATAGAACCTCAGGTAGTATTTTTAATGCCAGATTTGTTTTTTTGTTATGTTTTTGCTCTGAATAAAGTTTTGTTCCTACTCATTTGGATACTTTTGTTTCTCTTCACAATACAGCAAATGGAAAGGTGACAATAGCAGTGTCAGTTCCCTGTGTATTAGTCCAGATGGAAAGATGTTACTTTCAGCTGGCCGAACAATCAAACTATGGGTTTTGGAGACCAAAGAAGTCTACAGAGTGAGTGAATAAAATTAGTTGTAAGCATAATAGTCATCTATAGTAAGTGTGGAAAAGGGCAGAAGTCTTGAGTCATAGAATGTTGTTTTAAGAATACAGATTCTTTATGTTCAAGCATATCAAGTAGTAGAATTAATAGACAAAAATTAGCTTCCAAATCTGGTTTGTTGATGTTAAATATTAAATAGGTTAGACATGTGTACTTCACATGCATTGGAAAAGTGAATAGAACAAGTAAGTGGAATTTGAATTAAAAATTTTATTCTCTACTATGGAGTGATTATTTTTATTTCAGGCTTGCATCCAGCATTTGGTCAACTTACAGAACTAACTGGAGATTTCATACTAGGTTTTGAGTGTGCTTGGGGTTTCTGGTCTGGTGCTGTGATGATGCCTTACAATTGTGGTTTCAACTCACTGAGAGTAAAATGACGACCGACAATTCCTTGGCTGTGTCTGAGCACCCAATCACCCCTTTAAAAAATGGAGAGAATTAAGTGAATTTTTAACTCAAAGTGGAAGAAATAAAGATCCAGGTGTAGGTTCTTGGGAGTTAGAAGGAACAACCAAATTTTCAATATTTTCAGATGGAGTTTTCAAAGAATATAGCACATGTATCCTTAGTTGCCTAGCATGAAATTGTTACTTTCAGTCTAGAACTCTGGTTTCAGATATGTATCATATATAGTGTCTTCCACGTAGCGATCCTTCATCGTACTGTTTTGTGCTCCTCCACTTCTAAATGTGACGTAACTATTTTTTAGCACTTCACAGGACATGCAACTCCGGTTTCATCACTTATGTTCACTACTATTAGACCACCTAACGAGAGCCAGCCCTTCGATGGAATTACAGGTCTTTATTTCTTGTCCGGAGCGGTGCACGACCGGTTACTAAATGTCTGGTATGTGATCTTTGATTTGGGGGATAACTTTGCCTTGAAGGAATCTGCCACAGATTATATGGTTAATATAAATGAGTAATAAGACTGGCTTTATTGTAGTTAATGTTAGATTAAGATTGACTTGTAATGAAGAAGTGACCCGACCTTAAAAAAATCTTTATCAGAAAAATTTCAGAGCATTACATAATAGAACCTGATCGTGCTTGTTTAGAGGTGCAGTGGGCTGAATATTTTTAGACTGGGCAATTAAAAAGTAGCCTTTTTAAAAACATTTTCAGGAAAATCTCTGATTTTTGTTGAAATAGGTGACTGTTGGGTTACCATAGTCTACTTACTGATGGTTTACTGAGGATATTAATTTCTTTGGCCATGTCTGATAATTCCCAATAACATTATTTTTTCATTAGATGCTATTACTAATTCTCTTTGAAACTACTTTTAAAAGTAAAAATTCGTGGTATTAAAGAGCCATCAAAAAGTGTTTAAATTTAAGAAATATAAAAAATTTCTTGAATTTTATGCCATCATCTGATGGTGAAGTTAACTTTCTTTTAACCTATTCATGGACAAAATAAGGAGAGATTTAAACAATAGAAATAGTTTCTCATCCTAGTAATGAATTGTTGCACATGCTCTTGACCATATAAAGTTACTATGAATTTATACCAGATAATAGTCAGATATATATGGGACTCATCAAAATATGTATTCCTTAAAGTAGTTGTGGAAGCAAGCCAGCAATGTCTCCAAGGTATGTCCCATATATATTGTTGGGTGACTCATGTCAGAACAGAGTTGATAGAACACAGACATTTCTCCATAATGTGTATCATAGTTTTTTGCTCGTAGGAACACTAGCTAGCACTTTAGCACCACACTTGGGGGCCATTTTAACAGTGACAACATAAAGCAAAAAACAGTAATAAATAGACCACAAAAAGAATACTTCCAATATGAGAGCTGAATTAAGGCAGAGTATACCCTTGTTTAACTTTGTGTTGCACAGCTCATTTCTTACTGCTCTGTTAAAGAGCATGAAAGCGCCACAAAATAATTGATTTTAAGATTTACAAGTAAATTTTAACAAGTAAGTGAATTCTCAGATAAGGAATCAATGAATAATGAGGGTCATTTGTGTGTGTTTACATAAGTAAATGTCTATTTCTGGACTCTTATTTTCTCAGTATTGCTATGATGTTAAGTCTCCTGAATTTATAGATTCCATGCATACCTAGTCAAAATCCCAGCAGATTCTTGTAGAAACTGACAATCTGATTTTAAATTCAAATGGAAATGCAAAGGACATAGCCAAAGTGAATTTGAGAAAGTAAAAAGTTGGAAGTCTGATTGCAAGATTTGTCCAGCTACAGTAGTCAAGACTGTGGTATTGGCATCAAGGTAGGCAAATAGATTAATATAAAAGAACACGTTGTTTAAATTTGCCAGAAATGCATTAGTGCTTTCTTGTTTCCCATGCAACCATGTTATATGGTAGTGATACTGATGCTTCCCTTGATTTAATCTTTAGTCACCTTATTTAGCTTTTGAAAGATGAAACAACTATTAAATCTAATGCTGTAACTCCCTTTTCATGTTTGCCTTTTTTTGTTAAATCTGTCTTACTATCTAATCATTGGTTTTGTTATCTAGGCAGGTCCGGTCAGAAAACAAAGAAAAGAATGCAGTGATGTCTTTCTCAGTTACAGATGAACCTATCTATATTGACTTGACTTTGTCAGAAAATAAAGAAGAGGTAAAATGGCTCAGTTTTGGAGAATTTTTTTGGATTTCACAAATATATTCTTTTTTTTTCATTGGGATTTTGATGATTTAATGATTCAGGAGAGAGAAGAACTGGGGGAAGAAGAATGATATGTAACAAAAATCTTCTTAGACTGTTGAAAGTAACTGTTAGGTCACCATGGTTGAGCTATCGTACAGGGAAGGGACTGCTTCTAAATGTGGGCCCTACCAGTTTCTTGTTGTTAGCCTCTGTGCCTTCACTCATCTAACTTCCATGCTACATTCTTCTTGACTGTTACCTTCTTAGCCTAAACTTCTATTTAGCTTGACAACTTGAATAGTTATTTTGAAGACAGTAATTACTTTTAAATGCAATAATTGTACATCCTTGCTATTCTAACTTTTTCTCTGGTTATTTAAAGGGATGGGAGGAAAGTTGACATTTCATAAATATATTGTGAAAGTAATTATACATTAAGAGTAGACTGAAGTGCATTACCCATTAGAGTAATCAGTTACATTTTTCTTTTAGCCTGTTAAGTTAGCTGCTGTTTGCAGAGATGGTCAAGTTCATCTTTTTGAACACATATTAAATGGGTAAGTAGAAAGTTTCTTAAGTTTGAAATTTATTTTCATTCCCTGACTTTATATTCCCACCTCAATATTTGCATTACCGGTACATTACATTTCAGCAAATATCGGTAGTTCTAGTGATCAGTTTTAAAAGAAAGTGGTTCAGTTGGAGAGCTTTCCTTGTGAACTTTGATGAAGCCATAATTTCTAACTTTGATAGTATTTCCCCTAACGTCACATATGTTGATCAATAAATCTTGGCAATGCTAATGTTTTGATGGACAGAGGGGAGTGTTGGTAAGATTCATAGTAGTCATAGACCAAGGGTCTATGATGGGCTGGAGGCCAGCTATCTGACCCTTTATAGAAAATGTGCCAACCCTTATCATACAGTATAAACATGGTCCAAGACTCAGTCATATGCATGTTTATATTAAACTTTAAAACAGTTTCCATTTTTTTTGTTAGTTGGTATCTTTTCTTTTACAATTCTAGTATAGTAGTTTATATAAATATAAGTTGTGAAAGCAGTATATACTTACTGTAAAACATTCAGGATACATAGACCCACATCTCCCTCCATTGAGTTCTACTCCCTAGAGGCAACTGTTAACATTTTGGTATATAACATTTGATGCATTTATTTACATTGTGATATGTGTGCATGGAATGTGTAATTGAGGACCCAGAAGCAGTAGACCATGGTGAGGACTTGGGCATTTTTCCTTGGGCAAATGTAAGCCATTGAAGGGTTTCAAGCAGAGAATTGATGGGGTTTGACTTAAATTTTTTTTTTTAAGATTTATTTTATTGTTTTTGACAAAGAGGGAGAGAGACAGAGAGAAGGGGGAGGGCCCAGAGCATTCTCCATAGTTGTACTCCATCAGTTTTCCACATGGTTTCGTTCCACACAGGTGAGCAGTGGGTCTCCCGTGTGGGAGGCATGCCCCTGTGAACTGGGGGCAGGCTGAACCGGGGGCCTCCCACTTGGGAAGCTCGCCCCAGCAAGAACTGAACTGGAGGCACACCCCTGTTCAGCATATGGGTCCGTGTTTGCTGGGGCCAGGACTCCATCGTTGGATCCTGGGGCTGCAAGACGAGTGGTCAACCCACTGAGCCATCCTGGCTTCCCCTGACCTAAGTTTTAAGGCATTAACTATTTTTTTTTTTAACTGAACTGGGGGCCTCACCGCATTCGGGAAGCACAGCCCAGTTAAGCATGTGGGTCCTCCTGGGCCAGAGCCGGGATTCGGTCCTTGGGGCTTCAAAGCGAGCGCTTAACCTGCTGAGCCATCCGGCTTTCCCAATTAAGGCATTAACTTTAAGTCATTCTGTCTAATGTGTTGAGAATAGACTATATAAGGGTAAGGGCCAAGGCAGAGGCTAAAAATCCTGGCTAGAGATGGTTTTGGAGTCAGATTCCAGGGGAGGTGAGTTGGAAAGAAAAGATGGTAGGGTGTTTATAATTGAGAGTAGAAGGGTGTGCCTTATTGGTGATAAGATGTCTGTGGTATGAGCAGTGAGTGGCTCACTATGAAGCACAGGGTTGTTGAACTGAGAGGGTGGTACAAGAAGGATCATCGACACATGCTGGATATGGAAACCACTAAGGAATTGCTCAGAAGTCATGTTGGACAGATGAGATGCAGTGAAAATCTTTTAAGAAATGTGGGAGACTGACCCAGAGGTCATTGGATGACGGCAGGAGGGGGAGGTAGATGGTATCTGGTGACAACAGTTTCAAAGGTTTTAGAGGTGAAGGAGGAAGAGAAACTATTTGTCTTGAAGTGTAAGAAGAACAAGGAGTATGTTAAATCATGTGTAGGGCCCCTTGCACAAAAGGTGCTGGAAAAATTGGGAGGGCTGCCATAATGAGCCAGCATAGAGCAAGACGGTCAAGAGAGTCCTTAGTCAAGAAATTGAGGGTAAAATTTTGTTGGTTATGTTTTGCTGATAATTTTGCTCCTAGAGCTTCATTGCAGAGGTCATGGTGAGGCTTTTGGGGATTGGACACAATTAGAGATGGGGCTGATTAGAATAGGGCATGTATAATACAAAGCCATTTGGGGCTAAAGCTCAGGGTGGTGAGAGAGCCCTTCGGAACTCGGGGCCTCTTGTGGGGGTTGATGAAATGGGAGAGAGGGCAGATGGGGCTGAAGGCAGGTTTTGGTGGTAAGGTCTTGAGCATTGGTGGGGTGAGGACAGATAAAATCTTGGCAGTAACACTAGTGCTCTGGGGTCCCTGGTTGCTCCTGCTGGTAGAGTGGAGACCAGGAGGGGAGGGTTAACATTTAATGACATCTTCAAAGAATTAGTATGAGATGCTGGCTATTTCAAATTTTCTAACTTAAATTTTTTCATTTCTAGATACTGCAAAAAGCCTTTGGCTTCAAACTGCACAATTCAGATAGTGGCACCTGGGAAAGGCAAGAAATCAACACCAAAACCTATCCCTATCCTAGCAGCTGCTTTTTGCTCAGACAAAATGTCCTTGTTGCTTGTATATGGCAGTTGGTTTCAGCCCACCATTGAGCGAGTGGTATGTAGATGCTACTCTGTAGTAAAGCAATATAGTATCAATGTGTCCATGGACAGGAATGATTTTTAAAACAATCCATTGGTCTGCTAATTGGAATACTTAACTGAAGTCATATATTTTCCCTGAAGAACATTTCAGTGGGTGGTTTATTTTAATGTCTGAGAACTCTGTATAATTTTACTTTAAACCAGTATATTCAAAATATTTTAATGCTTAGTCAGCATAAAACATTTGAGATGTTTGATTCCCTCTCCTCTACTTGGTGTATGTCTTTGAAATCTGGTATATTTTTCACTTACTGACACATCTCAGTTTGGACTAGCCACATTCTAAGTGCTCAGTAGCTACAGTTCCTAGTGGCTACTATTTTGATCAGCACAGTTGTGGGTGAATTTTGTTCAGTTACTCCTAGTGATAGTATAATTTTAAGTTTTCTAAGTGGCATATAATGGGGTGGGGGTGCACTGAGTTAACTTTTGATTACAGAAATTTCTTTGGAGACTTGGTGAGTTATTATGAACAATGCCAGATAGGCGATTTCTTAAGCCTGCATTTTATAATATATTCAGTAAGGTGCTCAGAGAGGCTATGAGTGGAATACAGTATTACATACCTAAGCAAGTTCCTATTGAGTTTATTTAAAAATTCTTAAAAAAAAATTTTTTTTTAATTGTTAAATGTGTTGGGGTGACATTGGTTGATAACAATTACATTGTTTACAAGTGTACAATTCTACATGACATTGTCTATGCATTGCATTATGTGCTTACCACCCAGAGTCAGCTCTCTTTCCATCACCATATTATTTGATGCCCCCTCTCTATCTCCCCTCCACACTTTAAAAAAATTTAATACGTAGATTTGGTTTAATAAAGAGAAAAGTGTTAAGCTGTAAAAATGTCTCCTTGCCATACATGGACCCTCCTAACCCCTTTCTCCAGATGTAGCCATTGTTTCCTGTTTGTTTTGTGCCCTTCCCAATGTTGATTGATGATATGGGCATAGAGAATTACGTACAACCTTACAGCTTTCCTGAGTACTTAGGTACTTTTAACTGCATCTGCTTTCTTCCCATTTAATACAGTGTTAGGACATAGGGGTCCCCCTTAGAGCAGTTTTTTTTTTTTTTAATTTTTTTTTAAGATTTATTTATTGTTTTTGACAGAGAGAGAGAGAGAGAGATACAGAGTCAGAGACAGAGAAGCGGGAGGGCCCAGAACAATCTCCATAGTTGCACATCATTGCCTTTTCCACATACCGTAGTTTCATTCCATAGGTGGGCGGGGCTGCACAGGGCAGGAACTGGACCGTGGTCTCGCCTCAGTGAGAACTGAACTGGGGGCACTCCCCAGTTCAGCATATGGGTTTGCAGGGGCCGGGGCCAGGACTCGATCCTCGGTCCCCGGGGCTGCAAAGTGAGCGCCTAACCCACTGAGCCATCCTGGCCTCCCTGGAGCAGTTTGTTAAACAGCAGTGCTGTCTGACTTGCTTATGGAAAGGCTAACAATAGGAAATTTTAGGGTAGGACCATTCTTTTTAGCACAGATTCTTTACAAGGGTGAGGAACTGATGTTTTATTTAAAATCTGTTACATTTTAAAAATCTGTTGATGTTTTAAAGCTATTGTGAAAATTCAAGCAGTTTATAACTGAATATAAACATTATGCCTAGTATGTTCAGAGTTTACCCATTTTTCTCAGTGCCGTTAATCTGAGTGGTGATAAATCTGAGTGGCTAAGAGTTTTGTGTGAAAGTCCTTCATACCTTTCTGTATTTTTATAAAAGTACAAGTAGGCATTTGTTTTTATTCTTATTCTCAGTTGCTTTGTTTGACACATTCTCTCTGATCCTTCCTTTTCCTTTTAAAATTATATTCTCAGGCTTTAAATTCCAAAGAACCTCATATGTGTTTAGTAAGAGATATTTCAAACTGCTGGGCTCCAAAAGTAGAAACGGCTATAACAAAGGTGAGTGCATTATCTACTAGAAGTTGAGAAAAAAGATTTGCATGAATTGAATTGTGTAATATTATGTTTAGAATAAACGTAATGTTCTCTTTATGATCTTAACAAGTTTTGTGGGATTAGGTTTTAGATATCAAGAATATAAAACCGTTCATTTCTTTCTTTCTTTTTGACAGAGAGAGGCAGAGAGACAGAGACAGAGAGGGAACTGAACTGGGGGAGCTCCCCAGTTCAGCATATGAGCCCGCACGGGCCGGGGCCGGGATTTGATCCCCGGTCCCCGGCGCTGCAAAGTGAGCTTTTAACCCACTGAGCCATCCCGGCTTCCTCTAAAACTGTTCATTTCTATGTTCTTGATTTGTTGAATGAATGAGTAAATAACTGACCAGAAGTTCAAGACCTTTGATGTGGTTCTTCCTACCCCCATACACGATCATTGAATAAATATCAAATTTTTCAAATTATTTTTAAATCTCAATATTTACAGTATTATAACGTTGTTCAGAGGATTGATGTATTTCAGGATGGAATAAAACCTAAAACCATGATGGGGCTGACATTTAATGCCCCATCATAATGCTTTATTTTGAATATAATGTGGCATCTACATATAGGTATCATGTGTGGCATTTTAAGAAAAGGAAAGCCAAGACATGCTATGATGACATCCATATGGTTTCGCTTCTGGCTGAGTTTCAGAGATGACACCTTTCTCTTGGCTGGCTGAGCATTTTCTGACAAAGATTGATTACTGAGGATGGTAGTAAAATATACAACTTCACTCTAACATTTTTAAGTCACTGTGTCCTTGTATAATCGGCAGATTTTGATTTTTCTGGTTTTTATTCTTATGTGGTATTGAATGCTTTAAAACTGTTCTTTGAGATTATAATTTAAAAACTTACTTGCCAACATTTAATTAAATCTTATCTTTAATTCATATCATACTAACTAGCAGCTTTTAAAAGGTTTTTCTGTTTCCTGTAGAAAAATCTTTTATTTTTATTTTTTTATTTTTTTTTTT
>PVKE010010698.1:17317-41969 GCA_004027555.1 Craseonycteris thonglongyai | reverse complement strand
AGAGAGAGAGAGAGAGAGAGAGAGAGAGAGAGAGAGAGAGAGAGAGAGAGAGAGAGAAGGGATGAGGGCCCAGAGCAGTCTCCATAGTTTTAGGTCATTAGTTGTGATATGGTTTTATTCCACACAGGTGGACGTGGGGCTGCACAAGGTGGGAACCAAACTGGGAGCCTCCCACATGGGAAGTGAGAACCTTTACCACCATCCTGATGGTTCAGCTGTGCTGCAGTTCAACATATAGTTTTGCACAGGTTGGGGCCAGGATTCGATCCCTGGACCTCGCCATTGCAAGGCAAGTGCTCAAACTGCTGAGCTGTCTTGGCATCCTTCTCCCTAATCCCCATTCATTTATTTTTGCTTTTACCTCCTTTGCCTTTGAGATAAAATTCATAAATTCCTTCTTGAACCTCAGGGCCATAAGTACCAAGTTTTCTTAGTACCAAGGTTTTCTTCTATGCAGTTTCTTGTTTTAGGTTATGTTGTCTTTGATCCATTTAGAATTAATTTTGGTATATGGTGACAGATAGCAGTCTAGTTTCATTCTTTTGCATGTGGCTTTCCAATTTTCCCAGCACCACTTATTAAAGAGGATTTCTTTTCTCCATTATATGATTTTGGACCCTTTGTCAAAAATTATCTGCCCATATATATGTGGGTTTATTTCTAGGTTCTCAATTCCATTCCATTGGTCTGTCAATACCATGCTGTTTTGATTATTGTCACTTTGTAATATAAATTGAGGTCTGGGAATTTGCTAGCTAAAGCAATCTGAAGAAAAAAGAATAAAGCTGGAGGAACCTTTGTCTTTTAATTGGTGTGCTTACACCAGGTACATTTTATGGAATAATTAGTATGTTTAGATTTAGGAGTAACATTATTTGTTTCCTCTATGTTTCCTGTGCTTTCTGTCCAACAATTTCCACCCTCTTGCTTTCCTTTGTGTGATTTGAACAGTTTATAATACAGTTGATTTTAACAACCTATATTCACCCCCCACACAGACCCCCACCCCCCACTGTCCCAATTGACTCGTGTGGTTTAAACCTATGTTTATCAAAAATTATCTCCTAGGTTGGGAATTCATGAAATGAGAGAGTGATGATTGTAGTTAACACTTAAATCATGGTCTGGTAAGTAGCAGGTGCCCCAAACCTCCACATAGTTCAAGAGCCAACTCTATGATATTTTAGCTTGCCTATTGTATATTTTATAAGGTGTTTTTTTTCTTTCCTCTCAATGATTATTGATTCTCCAGCTCTTGTTATTTAGTAGTTGCTCTACAGATTACCATAATAATAGACTATGAGTTAACCAGCAACCATGGAGATTGGTAGATGCCCAATAAATATAAGTAGACTCCTCTTTAACCAAAACTCAAGCAACCAACACTTTTAAGCAACCAGCAAAATGCTTGAGATTTTTGCTTGTTGCCTGAATTCCAATTAATGGAAAGTCTACTATATATACTTAAGTTTTCATGCTCTACTTACAAGGAATATTTTACCATTTCAAATAGAATGTAGAAAAGTTGTGACTCTATAGGTTCCTTTACTGTCTCTCCTTTTGTTTTAAAGATCTTATTCATTAAATACATATATATTAAAAACACCTTCAAATTGTTAAATTTTTGGTTTTAAATATCAATCATAGTTTAAAAATTCACAAGGAAATGAAAAATCTATTATATCTAATGCATTCCTTCTCACTCTGGAAGTAAACAAAAGGATAAAAAGAAACAGAAGGATAAAGAATGAATTTTAAGCAGACTTTTTATATGATTTAAAAATATTAGATTTTGGTTACTGTGAATATACTTACTTCAGAAATACTAAGGAGTTAAGATTTACAGAAAACAGTGGCCAGCTGGATGTACTATTTTAGGAAAAAGAACTTGATTAACTAAGGGTATCTCAGGCAATTTGGTGGATGAAGTACATAGGATAAGAAATAGGTTTTAGTTATTTTGTGTAGGAGAATGTGAATGCACTTTAGATGTTGAGTTTGAGTGGTTTGAGAACGTGACAGCTTAAAAGAATAGAAGATACCTGAATCACAACGGCTTTTCTCTAAGATAGTGATCTTTAATTTATACATTGACTTCCATCAGATATTTTTTATCTTATTTTTAAATATTTTAGGTAGTGAACAGATAGACATAAAAGTACTTATACCCTACACATAATCCTTTTGAGATTAAAAAATTCTAAAAAATAAACAATTTTATTAAAGGTTCATTGCATATTTTATTTAATTTAATAGTCACTTAACATATGGCAATTTCGACAATGGAAGCATTGCTTCTGTGATATACACAGGGAATAGGTACATGGTCTTGGCCCACTCACACCCCCCAACACTCATTTTTTAGGAATAAAAGGCCTACTATGTATGTCATGGATAGTGCTACCAGATGTAAAGTTTTGTTTATGAGTTCTGCAAGTGTAAGGAATATTTCCTCTCTGAAAAAATAATGAATGACTTCTCCAAAAAAGAAATAATTGGTTGAATTTTACCACGATATTTTAGTTAATTTTACTTTATACATGGGGAAAAAAACAATTTTAGGTTAAATCAGCTTCCAGGCAATTTAAGATAAGTAATTAAGAGATACCCAGAAACTATTTAGACACAAGTAACTCCTATATTAAAGTCCCAGTATCAGAATAACACTGCTCATTCAGCTGGGGATAATTACCTTGGAAGATGTATAAAGATTGTTGAAAAAATAGAAAAACAATTTAATAACTAATCAGAGTGGTAATAATATGTTTTTAATGCATTTTCACCAAAGGAGAAAGTGTAATACCAATAAAATGAGGGGGAGAGGTGATGAGAAAAGTGCAAAAAGACAATTTGACAAAAAATAAAAGAAACAGGTATGTGACCAGGCTTCTTTGGCTGAAATGTAAAGCAGAAGTTAATAATTGTTGCTTACTCATCTGCCTTTTTTTTTTTTTTCCTGACAGAGGGACAGAGAGAGAGAGAGAGAGAGAGAGAGAGAGAGAGAGAGAGAGAGAGAGAGAAAAGGGAGGGCCCAGAGAAGTCTCCATAGTTGACAGCATTAATTTTCCACATAGTTTTACTCCACAGTTGGGTGAGGGTCTGGGCAGGGCAGGAACTGGGCCAGGGGCCTCCCACATAGGCCCCGGCAATAACTGAACTGGGTGCACACCACTGTTCAGCACGTGGGTCTGCAAGGGGCCAGGATTTGATCCTTGGGCTCCAGGGCTGCAAAGCGAGTGCTTAACCCACTGAGCCATCCCAGCTTCCCCTCATCTGCCTTTATAACCACTCTTTCTCATGGTTCAGATCTCTTCTGATGAACCTGTAATTCCCCATCTGATCTTTTCCAAGAACAACATCACATATTCAAAATCTACTCTGTGTCATCAGAGTCCCGGTTAACTCATCCTTCTCCTTAGGACTTGATGTGAGTATATCAATTTATAGATGTTAATGACTGCTCATTCCATTTAATCTTTCCCTTAGGATGATTTACATTTCAAGTGTGAACAAAATCATGTACAAATTTTCATCTATTAGTATACGATCTATAAAGTTAAATAAGTAAGAATAATTTTAGCTTTTCCTACACAGGGAAATTAGCATATCAACAAAAGGTCTTACACAAACCTTTCACTTTCATGGCACTCAAACCCAGGTTAGTATGAGTTTAAATAAACATAAACCTTCCTTAGAGAGGCCCCTGCTCCCATTTTCTAAAGAAGCCTCTAGTCTGTATCATATTATCCTGATGAGCTGTCTTCATGGCATGCTTGGTGGTCTGAAATTATTTTGTTAATCCACTTTTTTATTAAATAGAATTCCTTAACACCAGAGATTCTTCGTGTGTATGTGTGTATGTGTGTATAGTGAACAAGAAAAGTGACTGCCGCATAGCATGTCTTCCATAAATATTTTTCAATAAATAAATAATTCAATAGCTAAGCAATTTGACAAGGAGTTTTGAACATACTCTTTATCTCGGGAATTTCATTTCTACTTATTGATCCTATGTAAATAACCTAAAAATTCAGGGGAAAAAAAAACATTGCAGTTATATATTCACTTTAAGGTTCCCTTTGACATTGAAAAACTTTAAAATGCAAAAGCTTCAAAATAGGAAAATGGAAACAAGTTATGATGCATCTATTACATGGAATTTTATGTAGCTATTGAGTATTTTGTTAACATATGAAAAGAGAAGTTATGCAGGATATGTTTATTTTTGTTTTATTAGAGTTATTTATATGTTAATCTGTATTTTTTTCTACCAAAAGCCTTGTTTTGATAAAATCCTAAAAATCTTTGTCATATATTACTCAGAAATAATTTACCTTAGATGAATCTAAGAAACCATGTCATGGTCCTTACTATGTATTTGTTATGATTACTTGAATAGATTTGGCACGTCTCTAGTAAGACAATGTCTGTGACAAAAATAAATAAACAAAAAACATAACGCTGAATTGGGCATAACAGAAAGCTTAGTCTTACATATTCATGAGGTGAATATAAAGGCAACACGGCTTGTGCTGATACATTGCTGATACATTGTGAAGTGGTCCATTGTGCTAATCACCAAAGAACTGCATGTCTTGACCACTTTCAGGTGGGTAGAGTCACATAGACATTTCTGGCCAATGAGTTATAAATGTATATAATGTGGATTTGAGCAGAGCATTTAATTTATAGTGTGAGACTCTCCAGAAGTTTCTCCTATCTGACAGAGCAATAAGCAATATTCAATATAGTGACGATTACATTAGGCCAGGGTTTAAGATTACCACGATATCAATGACATTTGATCAACTTGTAACTGGGTAAGTTATGTGAGGAAAAAAATGAATATTTGCCATTTGAAGGCTCTGAGATTTGGTGATTGTTATCACAGCATAACCAGGTTTGTCCTGGTGAATACATTCGCATTGATTTCTTTCTGCATCAAGTCATTGGAGCATCCCTTCCATAATTCTGGAATGACAATAGAGTTCTATAATGTATGTTATTAGTATAACGGAAACTGGATTAATGCAATATGGCTAGCATTGTTGCTGCACACCGTTATGACAGCTTTGCCTATCATATGTGATGCAGGCTTTATGTCTATTTAATGCAACTACAGGCTCAAGCAATAAATTCTTTGACTTCCTATAGCATCTTCCTCTTGAGAAAAATCAAAGAGCTTAGAATGATTAGATAATTAATATGTATAGTATGCCAGAAGCCATCAAGGCTTCTAAAAAATCATTAGTAACTATTTATAACTGTGATTTAGTGAAATGCAAAATTAGCTCATCCATCAGGAGCACCTTTACTACAACTATCTGACCTGAAAAAATATAGGGCTGTTCTGTGAAACCTTTGAAATTGATGCAGCTCTAAATGAGGACTTTTAAAATAGGTCAACATGTTATCAATATTCTCTGCTATGTCAACTTCACATTTAGGAAACTTGTATGTGTTTTAACCACTTGTGGGGTCTAACACATTGATTGACCTATAAGAAAGAATGGAGTTTGTGACAGTTAAAGCATTGAAGTACGGTATTTATTATAAATCCACTGTGAAGGCATATTCTTTGTTTTGTAGATATACATGTCAACTATTTGGAAGGATGATACCTCAAGATGCAAAACTAATTTCATCTCTTCCCATAACAGAAAAAAATGGGAATCTGGAAAGGCGTATCCTGATTGAGAAGAAATTGATAACATTTAGCATTACATGATACAACTTGACATTCTTCTAAGGGAAACATGCCTAGTGTCCCTACAAAGGAGATCTTACAAACTAACTTAGGGAGGAATATAGAAAAAACAAAAAACTTGTCAAATTACAGTATTTTTTAAAAGAAAGAAAATGTAAATAAAATGCAAAAATGAAATAGATCTGTCACATATTACATATAAATGGACTACAAATTACCATTTATAAATGCAAAGTCTGAGAAGATTATTAAACAACAAAAATTCTTGAAGTGAAAAACAAAGGTGGAAAATAAAGATCTTAGCTTAGACACTTTTAATGGGATCTCCAAACTTTTCAACCCGCGGGCCACATTAACTGTCAAACAGCAGTTTGGGGCCGACTACACACTCCAGGTCCAAATAAAAAAGAATCAAAACATAGATGTTGTTTTTAATTATTTATTTAATATTATTTTATTCGGATAAAAAGGTCTCCACTGTCTGAATGAGAGGGCCTCGCGGGCCGCATCCGGCCCGCGAGCCGTAGTTTAGAGACCCCTGCCGGATACTTATAAGCAAAAGTCAATAAGCAGAATACAAATAGACATTAGGTAGTAACAGATACAATGAAAGAAAAAAATAACCATTACAAATTTACATGTATGAAACATAGCAGCCAAAATAATAAAGCAAAAACTATTAGATAATAAAGACTTGATTTATAAGTCTTTTTATATACAGTGGGAAACTTCAATATATCTCATCAGATATATTAGTCAGATAATAATAAACAAAAGAAAAAGAATTAAATGTTACATTTAATCAAGCAGAATTATTGTATGTTTGTAGAACTAGCTTCATATATCTAAATAGAATTTATACACGTTCCATACATACATGGCTCATTAACCTAAAAATTAATGTATTTAGTGCAAAATTTTTACTTAATTAATTTAAAAGTAGACACTTAACAGATCAACTATCAGGACAAAATGTAATAAAATGAGAAATATGTGAAAATGAATTCACAGAAAAAATAGTAACTGCACCTAAATTAAGAAATTGCCTATGTGATTTTTACCAACCAATGTCACCCCAATAAATTTAATGATTAAGAAAAAGAAACAAAGAAATTTACAACTAGAAAAACTTTGGATCAAAGATTAAAAGTTAAATCAAAAGAGATATTAGAAATTAGTTTGAATGAAAAAAAAGTAAAAACACACACAGCAAAGTTGGTGGGCTGCCACTAAAGTAGTACTTAGGCAAAAATTCCTTGAGCTAAATGCTTTCATCAGAAAAGAAGAAAGATCTCAAATAAATGACCTCAGCCTTTTCCTTATGAACCAAATAACGAGAGGAATTAAGCCCAAAGTAAGCATACAAGGAAATAATAGTGATGACACTGAAAATCAATAATATCTGAAAAAAGAACTCAGGCAGTTTACAAATAGGATCCCTTAGGGAGAAGAGGGGGAAGGAAAGTTGAAAAGGTAAAGGGGGTCAAATAAATGGTGACAGAAGGAGACTAGTCTTTGGGTGGGGTACATACAATGCAAGATATAGATGATACATTATAAAATTGAACACTTGAAACTTATATAATGCTATTAGCCAATGTCACCCTGATAAATTTAATTAAAAATTTCATACACAAAGAGAAGTCATTGCAAATCCTCTAATGAACCATGGTATTTCTTTCCATCTGTGTGCCTTTACACACTTGTATTGCTACGTGTCCTTATAAGGTCCACTCACTCTTACAGACTTAAGATATGTCCTAGTTCAAAGGCATTTAATGCTTCCTTCTAACAGAATTGGTATTGTTTCTTCTTTTTCCATAACTAGATTTATATTATTTACTAAATTTGTTGGGGTGACATTGCTTAGTAAAATTATATAGGTTTCAAGTGAACAATTCTATAATTCTTCATCTATATATTGCATTGTGTACCCACCACCATTTTTTAATCTCTCAACACCATGTCATGAAAATGTTTTACATTTCTGATTTTGTTAGAAGACTCAGTTCTTTAAGGACAGGATATATGATATATTTATTAATGCCTAATGGAGCTAGTGTATGTTAGGTAACCAACAGCAGTATGATGAATGAAAGAAATGATAGCAGAAAGCCAACACAACTAAGAAACTACTACAATAGAATGCATTCAAATAATGCACATACTTGTACCTTTAATAAGACATGAGAAAAAGTTATTCAGATATGGCAAAAAAATAGATATTCATTAAATTAATTTAGCAAAACAAGGAGTGGGTTTCTAATACAGTGTGAAGAAAGCATTAATGTGTGGAGAAAATCAGATGATCTCCTATGGCAGCTTTTTAGAATACAAGTCTTACATAATGGAGTGAGCGGTTAGGAAAACAAAACAGGTGCAGTTTGGGACCCCTTAATATGACACAGGTAAACTTCCATCATGATTGCTATATGGATCCAGTAATTCAGCAATTATAAGAATTTTTTAATTGAAATCATCTGAAAATGATCCAAATAGTTCCAAATGTTACTATACCACAAACTTTCTAAAGAAGCTGGAGAAAAACTCAAGACAGACATCTTTTTCATATCATGTGCAATTATACACTTAAACTTGATTTTTATCCTGTGAATGAACAAAGATACCCTTTTTCTAAAATCAATGCGAATTAGGAGTTGTCTTTGTGGTACTTAAAAAAAAAATCAGTTGAGATGAAAATAAACCCTTTGTGTTTCTCTGTAATTAAAAAACCTGGAAACCTTAATTTGCAAAGATATACGTACCCCAATGTTCATCAAAGCATTGTTTACAGTGGCCAGGTCATGGAAACGACCAAAGTATCCTTTGATAGATGACTGGATAAAGAAGTTGTGGTACATTTACACAATGAAATACTACTCAGCAATATGAAAAGATGAAATACAATTTGTGATAACATGGACTAACGTTGAAAACATCTTATTAAGCAAAATAAGTCAGACTGAAAGAATCAACAAACATATGACCTCACTCATACATGAAATATAAAACTGAAAGTAACAAAGAAACAAAAACTCATGGACACAGTCAGTGGTTTGGTGGTTGCCTGGGGGTGGGGATGGGGAGGTGAAGGGGGAGGGCTGGGGGGGGGGGCATCAAATGTAAAAAAATAATCTAAGCGAAAAAAGAGGACAATGAAATGAGGAATTCAAGCAACTATTCACTACATTCACATTTGTAACGTAAAATTGAAGTAGGGAGACTTGTTTTTACTAAATAATGCATTAATACTCTCCTCTTGTGGTTTCCATTGACCATTCTTGATTGATTTTGTTGCTTCCTTAAATAAAAATTATCAGACAATCATTTCAGCACCTGATTCCCCCGCTGTGCTTAGGAAGGAATGTGCATTTTGAGGCACTGCTCTATATACTTTAAAACTGCCCCCAAATTTATATTCATATAACAGTGAATTTTCTAATAATAGTCTGATCTGCAAAAATTTGATCTTCTGTTCAAGGTCACAGTGGTTGTTACTGCTGTGCTTTATGAGTGTTATCTTTCAATTGCAACTGTATTAAATCAGATAACTTTCTCTCTTTGTAATCCTCATATATAGAAAAAGAGAAGTGAGTTATCAAATCTGTAGTTTTGGATAACTATCAAAAGAGATATGTAGAAAAAGATACTCAATATGTAATGATAGTCAGACTTCCAATGTTTTCAACATGTGAAACCAGTTACCATAAAACATTTTATTCTAAGAATTTTTTGCAGACTTTTACATACTAAAGTTTTGCTGCATTTGACTTATATGGGGCCTTAATTCTAGAATATTTAAAGAAACTTTTCTAAGTATTACATCAGAAAATAAAGATCCCACATGTAATATGTCATATATATTATTAATAGAATCAAAATTAAATATGTGGATAAAAAATAACAGAATCTAAAACTTATGCTGTGTAATGTCATAATTTTTAAATTTTATAAAATTTTAATAATTTTATAAATACAAATGTAGATCACATACATAGTAACATGTTCTCATTCCAAACTGGCAAAAGCTGAAATCTTAAAACATAAATGTTCAATTTGAATTTTGACATTTATAAAAAGGTACAAGCAAGAAAGAATATTGATGTTTACCACTCATGATTAATCCATCCTTCTAGCTCATTAGATACAACTCAGATACTCATCCTTCCCAGTGATTAAAACTTGAGTATACATAGACACTTCTCATCTTAAAGTTTAATGTACTTCAAAACATCTTACTTAAGTCTTATTAATTTAATTAAAGTATGTTGGAATTAGTATATTGGAATTCAGATGCCATAATCAGAAATATCAAAAATAAGTCTCCCACCATTTTAGTATAGGCCAAGCTTGTCTTTAAAAAAATCAATAAATTTGGGACTCCAGTCACAACTCCAGAAGGGCTGGTCTTTTCCTCTGCTTTGAAAAGTCAGGGCATTAGATGTATAGTACAAACTCTTTGATTCTCAGGGAGAAGCTAGGAGTTGAGGGTTCCCTCTGATTGTATGGCACTTTACTTAGAGTGAGGGTTACAGTGAGATGGTGTTGCAGCCTTTCCTACCCATTTTGATGTGGGTGTTTTCTCAGTCACCCGATGTGCAGGAGTCATTGAACTAGTTTCTGGATTTCTCTCAGAGGGAATTTTTCTGTGTGTAGATATATATTCGGAGTATCCATGGAAGGAGGGAAATCAGGAGCCTTCTATGATACCATCCCAGTTCCCACCCCCTTCCATTTTTTGTTTGCTGTATTAATTTAAAATTGTTCCTATTCCTACCGTTCCTTGTTCTTAGGGGCCTTAGTGTAGGTAACAGATCATGCCCTTACTTCTGTGAAAAGACAAAAGCTTCTGAGAGTTAGAAAATGAAATCCTCAGTAAGCACAAAGGCATGGAATGGCTTGAAGAGTCAGAGTGAAGTTCCTCTGGGCCATGACAGATAGACTGGACTAGGGATGTGCAAGGGGAGGCATTACATAGGTTTCAGTTAGATGGCTGAATCTAGCAGAATGAGGCAGAGAGTCGAAATCATCCACTCCCCACTAGATGGAGCACTCACTCCCGTGACCTGTTTCAGAGCTGTCAGTGTCCAGCCTGTCCACTCTCCTTCCCATTGTACATCTCCTAAGTCTAGGAGCCCTGTACCCGTCCCAGAATCATTTAGTAACATCCTCCCTTTGAGAGTATTCAACACATTATTTTGTAATCATACAACAGGAATGGCTTTTATCTAAATTCTACGAATGCTTTCTTTCAAAGTATCTTATACTGTATTAGCATCTTGGTTTTAAACATCTCAGGACACTAGGAAACCCTAGAGGACAGTCACAATTCCTAGTAATATGGAAGTGACCTGAAAGAGACAGGACTCTGGTGTCTAATTGTGTTTGCTGTATCAGACTGGAAGTAGCTCCACATCTACCCCAAATCAGAACTGTCAAAAATATAGCCTTACAATTTTTTAAATTTTTATTTACATTTTAATCTTCAGTTTTTAATTAGATACCATTAATTATGCTTTCACTATACATTGCACTCCTCTTCATGGGCCAGCCAGAGATTTAGAAAGAAATCAGGATAAAATGTTTTTAAGTTACTACTCTTCTTGTGTTCTATGCATCAGAGTAACTTTTTCGTAAGGCTTCATGTTAAAGGGGCATCCTTTCCTCGTCAATAGTTAGCCATCCTTCAAGAAAGAGCTTAAATACCACCTTTCTCTGAAAACTTTTCCTTTACTCAGAAACTTGTTACCTCTCCTCCCTTTTCTGAAATTCCATGATGTTTGTGTACCCCTGAGAGTACATACTACTTCATTTAGAGAGCATATATGGTATATACATACTATTTGTTTCCCTGACTCTACTCTAGGTTCTTAACATCAAGTATCACATTTAATCATTTCATCTTTATATACTCGAAAGACCTCCAACGGAGTTCTGAATTAAATAAAGGGGTCAATAAAAGGGTATAGGACTAGATAGGGATTTAGAAACAATCCAAACTGATTATGAAATTATGAGAATGGACAAAAAACAAAACAAGACAAAACAAGAAAACAACAAATGATCTTCTGAAGGGCAGGCCCCTTGCAGTACAGACTTACCCTGCTAGGTGAGTATTCTAGGAACCCATCTGCATCAGTGTACTAGTTGGCATTATTGTGAGAGGCTGTGTTTGGCTTCAGTGAATTTTTTTTTGGAGACTCTTTCGATGTGTTTGCCCATTTCATGATGGGTGATTTATGCAAACATCGCGTGGCATGATAACTACCTGCTCACACCATGCTGAATGTTCAGCATCACCGCCCTGCCCACCACCTCCCTTCCCGTGCCTTACTGTCTCTATTCACCTGATCTCGCCCAGAGCAATTTGTTGTTTCTCTGGCTAAAAAAGTCCTCAAAAAGAAAAGTTTTGCTAATGTGGAAGAGGTTAAACAAACATACAAACAAAGAGCAGCAGAAGCACGAAAAGGCATAAAAATCACCAAGCTCAAAAGTTGTTTTGAGCAGTGGAAAAAGTCTCCATAGGTGTATTGCATCACAAGAAAAGTACTTTACAGGTGACTGGAGTTTAATCATGTAAGAATAAATATTAATACAAGTTTTTATAAATAAATTCCAGTTTTTGGGGGTCTGCCCTCATATATCATTCGACTTGCTTTCAGATTGGAAGTATTAATAGTTTAGTGTTTTATATAATAGCATCATACTCCCTACCTTTAATATGTATTGTTAAAGGTATCTAAATTCTAAGGAAAATATGCATACAATTATGAGTTATATTTCTCATGGTACTTATCTAAGGATAGAATAAATAGAAAATTCCTATTCAATAGTGTTAAAATGAAAAAACAAACAAACAAACAGAACTCTTATTAAGTATTCTAAATATGCAATAGCTGAGATTTGAAGCCCTGGAACTCATAATCCAAAGAGATCTTCAATGTGAGTAAAAACAAAGGCTTTTACATTATAACTCTAATGCACCACAGAAGCTCGTTTACTGTTATGATCTCTATTAGTTAAATCTAACGAATAGCTTCACAAAGAAACAGGAACCAGATACAGAGCTTACACACACACACACACACACACACACACACACACACACACATCTGTACACTCCAACAGTTTCTGATGTATTCTTACACATTGTGCTCTTTTCTTCACATTCAATCTGCATGGCTGCACTTACACCCACAACGTGCAGAGGAAGAACAGAACATTTCCTTCCTGGTAAGTGCAATCAACAGGGGCAGTTGAGTCTGGATCCTTTAGACTAAAATACAGGTTGCTTTTGTTTCTTTTGACATCAAAATATCTTGTTTTCCCTCTTCAACTTTCCATTTAGTAATCATAGCATATTTGGATGGTGTTTTAGGCTTTTTTAAAAGCAAATATAAGTGATGGCTAGAGCAATTGCCATGAAGTCTATTCAACAGAAACTGAAGAACCATGTCTATTGATTACCTAGGAACATAGCCGGTAAATAGCCAAACAGGGACTATAGGGCAGAAAGCTTGATTTCTAGCTTATTGCCATTTTACCCCACAAGCAGTTCCTCTCCTATGGTGATAAAAAAGAGAAATAACACTTACTGTGTATGTTTACTAAGGATTATGTCTGGCTAGCTAGGAGATTATTTCAAATCCTCCAAATAACCTACACTAAGCATGATATCATCCTGATTTTAGGGAAGAAATTTTACGTTGAGAAGGGTTACAAGAATTGCCTGTCATCAAGTAGCATGTACGAGAGTCAGACTTTCGCTATATACTGTTGCTTCAATAGAGAATCATTTAACAACTTTTCTCTGTTCTATTAAGCAATGATATTTACAATTATATTTTCTAGTTAATCTTAACTAAATTATATCATTAAAATCCAGTTTCTTCTGTGCTTTTTAAGATTACCAATGCCACATTCTGCACATGCTACCAGTGCATAATGACTCTTAAATTTTTGACTACAAGACTGTTTCTCAATGAACACAATCTCCTCATCATTTTTATTGTTTCTTATTTTACTTAAATCATAATGCAATCCATAGCCTTAACCATAGAACCAATTCAACTCTCAATTGCTTGTTAAGAGGAAGATCAATCACTCCCAAATCTCAGTGTTCTGCGTTTGATTTATTCTCTTTGTGAGTCATTCCTGGCACAACACAATTTTATCCTCTTGCTTTATATAACAATAGACTTCAAGGCCTTAACTATAATAGTTTGATGTCCAATGAAACCTTATCCAGCCTCATTGATTTGGGCATTTTAACACAGAATAAATCAAGTTAAATACCACTGGCTTCTTTTTTAAATTCAAGAAGTAACAAAAAAATCACCTCACAGCTAACGTGAAAAAGAGAAATCCTACCCACTTAGGTTTGTTGTTGAACTTAATAGGTTAAGGAATGATTTGTTTATTGGGTCATTCTTTTCTACAGAATCCTCTATCACCTAAGGTCTTCCCAGTTAACTACTATTAGAAGCAGCCCCATCAGCGTGCACACAGGCCCCAGTACAACCTCTCATTTCACTGTACCTTAGAGACAACCACAGGTCATGTGTCTCCTACTTAAACAAAGAAACAGTACCAGAACTGTATGAAATCTGAATTAGCCTTTTATTCTCTTGCGGTAAATGTAGATTCTATAATAGACCCAAGTAAGGTTAAAATACTTGCTATCTTAGCATTTTAATTGTTTTTGCTAAGTTTCTCAAATTACTATAATTTCAGAAATTAGTATTCTTCTCTTGAATCAGAATCATCTAATATAAAAATGCAAACAACTCTTCACAGGCAAAAATGTACAGTAGTCCCTCTTTATCCACGTTTCACTGTCTGTGGTTTTAGTTATCCTTGATCAACTATAATCCAAAAATATCAAAAGGAAAATTCCAGAAGTAAACAATTCATAAGACTTTTTGTCATTCTGAGTTAGTCATCCCTTTGTTCAGTTTATCCATGCTATGTATTTTACCCAATTGTTAGTCACTTAGTAGCAGTCTTGGTTATAAGAGACAGAGAGAGAGAGAGAGAGAGAGAGAGAGAAAGAGACTATATTCACATAACTTTTATTTCAGCATATTGTTATAATTGTTCTATTTTATTATTATCAGTTATTATTGTAAGTCTTCTACCATACCTAATTTCTACATTAAACTTTATCATAGGTATGTATGTATGTATATGAAAAAATATATAAGACAGTACTATCCAGTATTTCATGCATCCACTAGAGGGTCTTGAAATGTACCCCTCTCTGGATAAATGGAGACTACTGTGTGATTTATTTATAATAAGAATTAAACAAAAATCACCTCCTTCTTTATTATAGGCTCCATTTCAAGATCCTCTATTTTAATAGTTTATAAAGTTCAATATTCACCAAAATCAACTGGGGAGATTTTTTAAAAACACAGGTCTATTAGTTCGTCTATTAGTAAGGTCTATTATAGACCTTAAAAACATCTGGGCTTAGTAGTTAGAAATCTATATGCTTTAGACTTCTTTAAATCATTTCTGTTATAGGCAATCCATGTATTTGCATTTGGGAAACACTGGTTTATTTCATGAACAGTAACTCATAATAGTTGGGCTTTCAACTAGCAGAAAAACTCCATATGAGTGAACTGGCAAGACATCTTAAATAAATGATCACTTGAAACACATGGCAATCTCCTTTGTTTCCAGGAGATGTTCCTTTGTTACTCATAGACATTATATAAAACTTGTCATGGAGCAGAAAATAAGAAGTGTGCTAAATGAATTAGAATATTCTAAGTTTCTGGCTTAGAGTTACTTCTGGAGTAAAAGGCATATAGATCAATTCTTTAAATAGAATTGTTTTCATGGGTTTAAGCGGTATTAGTGTATCTTTTTTATTTGGGAGTTTCTCACTTGCTTTTTCAGGACACTTAATATCCCCTTTTACTATTTATTTACCTTTACCACTTTATGTTGATTTAGCTAGGCCCTAGTACTCAGTTATTCAATCAGGTATTGATATAGGTGTTGATGTGAAGGTATTTTATAGATGGGCTAACATGCATAATTAGTTGACTTTAAGTAAAGGATATTGACTTGAGTGAGCCTCATCCAATCAGTTGTAAGGTTTTAAAAGCTGCAGTTCCTTTGAGGAAGAAGAAATCTGTCTCAAAACTTCATCAGCTCTAGCCCAACGGTTTTCAGTGTGTTGGCTGACCTTATAGATTTCAGATTTGCAATCTCCATAATCATAAGACCCAATTCCTTGCAGTAGATTTCTTCAACCACCAACTCTCTAATATTGCCAACCTTCTGGGCTACTAAACTTCCTACTAGAAGCAACGCCTTTCCAACTAAATCTTAGGTATGTCTAAGTAAATTTTTCAAAATATTAAAATCAAAATTAGTAAATAGATACATAGTGATTCCCATGTCAATGTTTATTTTACTATTTTAATGAGGTAACTAGTAGCATAGTAAGATAACCATGACATAATGACTGCAAAATAGGACATGAAAAAATGATATATATGCACACATATTATTCAAAGAAGCAAATGAACAAAATGCTGAAATAAATTTAATAGTTTGATTCAAAAGTGCCGATTAAATGTCCTACAAAATAGTAATTCCACAATCTTTCTTCTCTATTAGACAGAAATTATTTGCATCTCCACTATGGATTTATTTATATCTTAAGAGTGCTCTATGGTCAACATCCAATTCTTTAAGGTTATAAATACCTGTATTCTAACAGTGAATAGTTTTAAAAAATCATATTTTCTTACACAGTCAGATGACCCATCTGTTAGATTTGCACAATGGTTTAATTATAATATCAAAATCCACCCCCCCTTTTTTTTTGCTTTACTCTCAAATTTTGGATAATTTATTAATGCATGCATACACACATAATTCCCTCTCTCCTGTAGTAGTGCTTTGACCTATCAGGTCTCGGGATGATCTCAGTATTTTTGCACTTGGCATAGGACTATATTATAGGTGTTGATTTTGTTCTTTGCTTCAATGATCTTAAGCTCTTCCATTTTTAATAAGGAGATATAAGCTTATTGTATATTTCTCTATTTATAAAAAATGTGGGGTCATGGTATTCTGTTTCCTGATGCTGCTGAAGGTATAAATTGTGTATGTTCTTTCTGTCCTCCTTGTTGATCTTTCTGCTCTTTTTTGTTCTTTTGAAGATGTAGGGAAAACAACTCTGATTTCTGCAGCTGCCATTATTTTACGGCAACTCAAGAAGCCAGACTGTGTTATATATCTTTCTAAATACACTTACCAGTTTATATAAATCTACTTGATGTGAAATACATGGAGTTTTGTTTTCACTATACTGAGTCTTACCTGTCTATATTTTCTTGCCTGTATTTTTCCCATATAATCTTCTTGAGTTCTTTTTTTCTTTCCTGGGTAGGATCAGACAGTTTTAAACTATGATGTTAGGTACTTAAGAATGTTTACCCTCAATGTGCTTTTCCCTTTTATGGCTAGGTCATTATCTTTTAATCCTTTATATTTTAATTATAGAAATAAAACCAATGATCTGTGCTAAAATAATTTCATGGGTCAGCAAGTAAATGAAGAAAGTATAATTTGAGGCATATGAACTCTCCTGTGCTACATTAAGCAGCAACTTAGTCATAAGTCTGAACTAGAAGGTGAGATGGAAACAATCCATTTTGGGTGTCTAGAGAAAAGAATACTTTTTCTCCCTTATCTTCCCCCTGCTCCAGAACCTCCCAAATATACTTACTCAGGGTTATAAAATATTTGGGAGAAATTTGGCTGTGCTAAGGCTGTTGAAAAATATTTCTAGAATCTTTTGGGATATTGGAATAATTTCCAGATACAAAAGAACCAAGGCCTTCTATCAGAAACTAATTTAGTAGCACTTCCTGTTTGTACTTTATTATTTTTATCATGTTTCACTCATGTTTGGTATTCACGTATATGTTTTAAATGTGAACTGTTTTTTGTTTTTGTTTTTTTACATTTCCCCATGAGTTTTGCTTCTCTGTGTGAGTTCTTTTCTTGTTTTCACTATGTTTTGTTTGTCATCTCTTCATAAGGAAGAATGAATGAAGATCCTGAGCAAACATCACCCTTTCTTCCAATTCTATGTAGATTTATGAGTTTGCATTTCTACTATCTCATTGTGTGGTGCACTCAGGATGTCTGAGATGGATCACTCAATTAGAGGTAGTGCTGAGGTGAGGCTGGAAGAGAGTAACAGAACATGCTGAACAAGAACATTCACAGGAAAGGTGTGATTAAGGAGATAGGAGGAGTAAACTAGATGATGTAGGCATTTTGACTGCTGAGAATCCACCTGTGTATGAATGTGATTTAAGGTATGTTTTAACTGCACATATAATAATTAAAAAAAAACCAGCTTGCATGATTCAACTTATATGAGATATCTAAAATAATCATACTCATACAGTTGAATGGTGATTGCCAGGAGCTGGGAGGAGAGGAAAATGGAAATTTACTGTTAAAGAGAGAGAAAATTTTAGTTTTACAAAATGAATATTTCTAGAGATCTGCTGTCTAACACTGTGCCTGTAGTTGACAATACTGTATTATACATAAAATTTTTGCGGTAGTTCTAATGTTAGTGTTCTTACCACAAAAGTATAATACTGACAAAATGCCATTTATAGATGGCAAAATAAGAATAGCAAAAACATTTACGGTATTCAAATTATTTAAATTGAATATTAAACATATAATTATAATAATCAGGGTCATATATGTGAAATCAACATGTAAGAATTCATTCTCCGCTTAAATAACATTCTACACTATAATCATTATGATTCCTGGGCACGTAAATTGGCTGGGCTCTTTTGTGCATTTTGCTTAATTATAGTAATAAAACGCTACATACTTAACCTTTACAATTTATTGCTTTTATTTTACTCCTATTTAAGAAATAAACTAAGTGAATCTCTTCTAAGTCATTGTATTATGTCTTACATGCTTCTACAATGTTTCTAGCAATAAATATTTCAAACATATAATCACAGCATTGCTACTTAATTTGTTGAGACACAATTTTTAAAAATAAAATCTATTTTATCGACCTGATTTTTTAAAGATATAGTTAAGTAAAACGATTAAGATTGCATCTTATATAAATCACCATTTTAAAGTAAGTCATTGCTTATTTAGTTACCGTATTCATAATAATCATCTCTTCCTTTTTGTTTAATCTTATCTTAATTTGTTTAGTTGTTTTTGTTGCTTATTTTTGGTTAAGGAACAGTGCTTTGTTTTATTTACACATGGCCACCTGTTGACTATAAAGAAAACCCAATGGGATATTAGGTTTTATGGTTGTATAGAATAAATAAGAAACTATGATTTAAAACAACTTCAATGTACAAAAATCCATCATGTTAGTATACACTAACGATAAAATTTCAGAAAAAAAAGAAAAACCATCTATTTAAAATTGCAACAAAAAGAATATACCGGTAATACCTAAAAAATAAACTAAGGAAGTGAGGAACCTATAAACTGAAAACTACAAGACATTATTAAGAGAAACTGAAGAAGTCACCAAGAAATGGGAAGATATTATGTGTTCATGAATTTAAAAAATCAACATAGTTAAAATGGTCACGTTACCCAATGCAATATACAGATTTAATGTAAGCCATAACAAAATTCCAATGGCATTTTTTAAAGAAATTTAAAAAAACCATCAGATTTGTATGGAATCACAAAGGACCTCAAATAGCTAAAGCAATCCTGAGGAAAAACAAAAACAAAAACAAAAAACACAGTAGGAGGTATTGCATGTCCTGACTTCAAATTATATTACAAACTGTCAATAATCGAAACAGCATGGCACTGGCAAAAAACAAACAGGCTAATGGAACAGAATTGAAAACTCAGAAATAAAAGCACATATATATGGGCAGATGATTTTTGACAAAGGAGCCAAAATTATACAATGGAGAAAAGAAAGCCTCTTCAATAAATGGTGTTGGGACATTAAAAAGCCATGTGCAAAAAAAAAAAAAAAAAAGAAAGGAAGAAAGAAAAGAAAAAAACTAGACTGCTATTTGTCACTATATACCAAAATCAACTCAAAATGGATCAAAGACCTAAGTATAAGGCCTGAAACAATACATTGCACAGAAGAAAGCATAGGTACTAAATTTATGGACCTTGAGTTTAGAGAGAATTTTTAAAATTTGATCTTAAAGGCAAGGGAAGTAAAAGCAAAAATAAATGAATGGAATTATATCAAACTAAAAAGCTTCTGCATAGCAAATAAAACCATTAATAAAACAAAAAGGCAACCAACCAAATGGGAGAAGGTATTTGCAAATATCATCTCTGACAAAGGGCTAATATCTAAATTATATAAAGAACCCATACAAATCAACAACAAAACAATGAAACAGTCCAATTAAAAAATGGGCAGAGGACCTGAACAGACACTTCTCCCAAGAAGACATAGAAACAGCTGAGAGATATATGAAAAGATATTCAACTTCACTAGCTGTTAGGGAAATGCAAATCAAAACTCAATGAGATACCACCTCACACTTGTTAATACAACTATTATTAACAAGATAATGATGACAAGTACTGGAGAGGCTATGGAGAAAAAGGAACCCTCATACTCTGTTGGTGGGAATGTACAACCACTATAGAAAGCAGTATGGAGGTTCCTCAAAAAATTAAGAATAAAATTACCACGTGTCCTAGCAACCTCTCATCTGGGTATCTACCCCCAAACTCTAAAAACAGTTATCTATAGATATATATATATATACCACTATGTTCATCCCAGCATTATTCATGACGGCCAAGACATCCAAACAACCTAAGTGTCCTTCAATAGAATATGTGATACATATACACAATATAATATTATGCAGTCATAAGAAAGGATGAAATATCACCATTTGCAACAACATGGATAGATCTTGAGAATATTGTACTAAGTGAAATTAGTCAGACAGAAAAGAGATTGAGAACCATATGACTTCACTTATATGAGGGCTATAAAACTGAAAGCAACAAATGTTAAAGACAAACAAAACTCATAGACACAGACAACCAATCAATGGTTAACAGAGGGTAAGTGGGGAGGGGGAGCATTAGTAGAGAGTAAAGGGGGTCAAATATATGGTGACAGGAGGAGATGTGACTGTGTGGTGAACCAATGTAACCCTAATAAATTTAATAAATTAAAAAAAAAATGTGAACCTCATCATGTGTTTCCCCAGTCTAATATTGCTCAAGTACTTTGCATTATTTTAGAATAATGTGTAAACACCATGATGTGGTTTACAAAGCCTCTCATAAAAAATTTCTGCTTGGGGAAGCCGGGATGGCTCAGTGGGTTAGGCGTTCACTTTGCAGCGCCGGGGACCGAGGATCGAGTTCTGGCCCTGGCCCGTGCGGAACCATATGCTGAACTGGGAGCTCCCCTAGTTCAGTTCTCTTTCTCTCTCTGTATCTCTCTCTCTCTCCCTCTCTGTCAAAAATAAATAAATAATTAATTGAAAAAATTTAAAAAAAAAATTTCTGCTTACTTCTTTAACTCTAGCTACTTCTTCTACACATGTACTACATTCCAAATTGTTTAATTATATTATTCATTATAAATACTTTTAATAACTGAAGCAAAGTATTTCCCTTTGCCTTTTGCCTATAATTAAGTTTGGATGGCCCTTCTCTATGTCTTCCCTGAAAATTAAGTAAAAAAATAAAACTTCTTTTAAAAAACATGTTTGCAGATTCTTTTATCAGATTCTGTAATTTAGGATATAGAAAAAAATTAAAAGTAGAATTTTGGATATTTGGCTTAAGGACCCATGTCTAATATAAAGTTCACATTTTTCCCCCGTGTTTATGAGGGAATGCTGAAGTTTATAAAATGCAGTTAACAAGATGTTTAGGCAAAGAGCAGTGGGAACATAGACATAGTGCAGCAATGAACACCTCCCTGTAAAGTGTTAGGTTAGAATTGTTAAAGGATTATAGCTTGTTCTGGAGGCTTTTTGTAAAGGTTGATGGAAGCAGAGATTTTTCTCTGAACTAAGTGCTCTCAGGACGTAAGAGTAATTCTGTAATTTGGTATATTATTATTCTGTATTATTATTATTATTTTAAACTAGGAGAGGAGGGTATGATAGAAGTTAAAGCCATGACTTGGGGGGAAAAAAATCTCATTCAATAGGTGAGAAGTGAGACACAATGATTGGTCACTCTTGTGGTTTGCACAGATTCTTGTTTTTATCTGTGCTCAGTGAATGTTATAGAGGGATATTCCTGTGTAATGATCACAGAGTGGCCTCCTCCATATCATCTGAAAAAAATGTGTGTTTAAAAAAGAATGCCATGCCCTAGCTCTTGATGTCATTCCTACTCCCAGATGAAAGCTGTCAAGGCTGCTTTTTCTTTCTCAAAAAAGAGGGAACTGGGGGATGCTGGGACAGCTCAGTGGGTTGAGCTCTCATCTTCCAGCCCTGGGGTCTGAGGATAGAATTCCGGCCCCAGCCTGTGCAGACCCATATGCTGAACTGGGGTGTGCCTCCAGTTCAGTTCTCACTGGGGTGAGTCTCCCATGTGGGAGGCCCACAGTTCGGCTCCTGCTCCAGGCGTGCTTCCCATGAGGGTGGTCCCCAGTACGTGGGGTTGTGTCTCCCATGTGGGAGGCCCCCTGCCAGTTCCTGTCCTGGGTAGCCTGAGCCCCCAGCCTGGTTCCTGCCCTGACAGCCCTAGCCCACTTGTGGAATTAAATTGTGTAGAAAATTAATGACATGCAACTATGGAGACTGCTCTGGGCCCTCCCCCTTCTCTCTCTCTCTCTCTGTCAAAAACAATAAAAATAAACCTTAAAAAAAAAGGAATTGGAGACCACATAAGAGCCCTCCTTCCTGCTCCCCCAACACACACACACACAATGGAAGCCTTCCTAATAGTAATCACTCCATCTTCCTCTTCTGTCAAATGAATGGGAATGATTGCAGTAAGTGATGGAGAGGGATGGAAAGGGAGAGGAATGGAAAGAGAGATGTATTTCTGAAATATAAATTTAATGCTCGCACAATCCTTTGTGAATGTATATCTTGAGTGGAATTTGCTCTGGGACACTGATAACCCCCATGGTGTGGGAAATTCTATGAGAACCATCATTTCTCTCTGTTGGGTTCTGTGACCAGAGAGGCCATTGTTATAGAGTAGGGGTTGGTAGGGGATGGGAGGGATCATGTAAATACTAGCTTGATCTTGATAATTCATAAAGCAAACATAGTGATTGTATCTATATCTGGTTCCATGAACATATCTGTTTTAGAGCTTTAGCACATAGTCTTTCTTACCTTGAACAGTTTTCTCTCCACTTCTACCAGGTAAAGCCTGCTTATATTTTAGGCTACATGTTAAAATTCTTTTTCTCCTTTTTTTTTTTTAGATAGAAGGAGATTTATTAGCTGGCGAAGCACGCGGAGATAGCATCACCTAGTAACACCTACTCTCCATGAGCTCTTTTTCTCTTGTAATCTTTTTCTTGGCCCTCATGATTACTTTGTGTCCCTCACAGGACCCTAAACTTTGCTAATCACATGCTTGGCATTATTTACTATAAAAATTTCTTTAATTATCCTTCTTTCCATTGCTAGAGTGCAAGTTTGATGGAGGTAGGAAAGGTATCTGTCTGTCTCAGGGTCACATACCCTGTGGTAAGCATAATGCCTTGTTCATAGTAGATGCTCATTAAATGGTTGTTGACTCCAATTATTCATAGACTATGTGCGATAAAGCCTGGCATATATTTACTTAAGTAAATTATTTATTCATTTTCTTATCTTCCTCTTCCATGTGTTCCTCAATGTGTCAATAACATCCATTTCTCTTTATTTCTTTCAATAATTCATAGAAAGGCATTTGTATGTTATTTTGCCAGGCACTTGGATATGATGGTAGACCCTGACCCAAATCAGACCTTGGTAACCCAGGGATCATACAGTAGCTACAGAGGAGCAAAGTAGTAAAGTATAGTACCGTGTAATAAACACTTTTCTGAGAGAAAGTTCATATTGTTATGGAAACATGTAAGTATGGTTGAAGCAGACTTGTTTTTGAGAAACAAAAACACACTATAAGTAGCACAAGGAAAGCAATATTTACTATAAAGACATACATGAAGTGATAAGGGAATCTCTCTGAAATGCAAAAACTAGAATGGTAATACTGATGTCAACATACAAATGGTTAAGAGCTTAGCCTCTCAAAAAAAGACACTGCCAAGGTTACATGCACAGAGGCACTGTTTGCTAACTATGGCCTTGAGAAAGTTATTTAACTTTTCTGTGCTTTGGTTTTACCATCCTTAGAAGGTGGTAATTGTTTTATCGGTCTCTTAAGGTTTCTGGGAAGATAAAGTGAGTTAACCCTGTGGACCACTTAGTACCTGGCAAAGGATTCACTTATAATAGTTGTTGATTTTAATAGGATAATGCTTTAGGGAAATTGAGTTTGGAGAGTGGTTCTGTATGTAAGATAAATTTGGGTAATACAAAATGTCATGAACCCTGATTCTCAGTTATGTGTTTCATGCCTGGTTTCTCTTGCTTTCTTTAAGTAGTTTTTAGTTTATTCTCCCAAGGGGACACTCTAGTTCAAACAATAGTCATGACTTTTTAGCTTTTGCTTTTAACAATTACTGCCTAATTCTGTGTGTGTATGAGTTTTTTTTTGTTTTGTTTTGTTTTTTGTTTTTTTTTATCTTTTCACATTTATAGAGAGAAATTATCTTTTTGTCTTCAGTGCATAGTTATTTCTATTTTACTTTTGACAGATAGAGAGAGAGACAGAGACAGAGACAGCTAGAGAACCGAACTGTGGGAACTCCCCAGTTCAGCACGTGGGTCCTGCCTGGGCCGGAGCCGGGATTCGATCCTCGGTCCTCATGGC
>PVKE010010698.1:0-17217 GCA_004027555.1 Craseonycteris thonglongyai | reverse complement strand
CATAGGTCACAAATACCAGAGGTCCCTGGCTTTCCTTTAGTCTGGCTGTACTATCTTTGTTTACGGAGGAATCAGAGATAGATAGATATAGTGTATCACAGTGAAATGAAACAAATGAGAAAAATAACAAGATTAACAAGATTGACAAATATACCAATTCTATTATTTTATTATACAATTTCCTAAAAAAAAGGAAGCTAAAATTATATTTATTAATACTGTTAAAGCATAGATTAGTTGTAAAGCAATTTTAATTCTGTACATAATATTAAAACTATATTTTTAAATATGTCTCAGAGAAGAAAGAAAGAAAAAGAAATAAGAAAGGAAAGAAGGAAGAAAGGAAGAAAAAAGAGAGAGAGAAAAAGAAAGAAAGAAAGGAAGGAAGGAAGAAAGGAAGGAAGGAAGGAAGAAAAGTAAAGGTAAAGGAAATCCTTATATGACCAAATCTGGATAAAACCAGGAATCCATAGATGTACATGAACTCAGAAGCAGTGTCTCTCCGAGGACCTTTGTAATGATTAGTGACTCTGAGCTTCTGTTTTCATGTCTGTAAATATATGGGGATGAAAAAAATCCAGACATTGTTTGGAGATACCACTGTAAAAACTCAGCAGTAGGGCCAGCTCACCATTCAGTGCTAGGAAAAATTATATCTCAGAGAACTGATGAAGGCTTTATAGAAATTTGAGTCTTGTATAAATTCAGGGCCTATCTAGGTGGTCCTCCAATAATCAAGTAGACAAATGTTTATTTTAAAGTGAATCTCCTGAGTCCATAGAGCTTGTGAACATCAAACACAAATGCCATGTGAAGGAAAGCATCAAAGCATGTAGGACAGCATTCCCATCAGCAATGGCAGTACACATAATCTGATGATTACTGAAATTTATTTTACATACCATTACAAATCTTACCTTTTATATTTATGCTTGTAGTTATATTTATAACACTTTGGAGGACAAATTTTTGGGTATCCACTTTCAATGTTTACTATACCCACTCTTACAGTAAATATCCCTAATTTTGAGTTATTTATTTGATTTCTCCAACAAACAAACTCCATTGGTCAAATTTTGTTTTCTATAAGTATATAAATCTCACTCTGTGTGTGTGTATTCAATTTTAGAAAAAATAGAAATGTGGTACATTGCCTGAGTTATCATATACCAAAGTATGTCCTCTGTTTTAAGAACATAAAAAATATATATATATATATATAGGAGGTATATTATTCTTGAGTCTCAACATTTCCTCCCAACATCTTTTGTCATTGCTCCATATCTTTAGCACTTCGTGGTTCTGAGTAAACATGACTTATTGTTTTGTAGGAAACCTTATATTCTTTCCTGCATGTTTCCAGAAAACATTATTTCTTAAACTTAAGATTTTGTCAGATTAATTCTTGGCTTTAGATTCTTTTCCAGATTTAAAATTTGATGATTGATTAAAAGTATCATTCCTTGATTGTTTTCTTGTGGGAGTTTTATTCCAGGATATCTCAGACATTCTTCTACATCCAGAATCAGCAAAGCAAATGCAGTAGGTCTTCAAATAACATAATTTCAT
Organism: Craseonycteris thonglongyai; assembly: GCA_004027555.1. Classification (NCBI taxonomy): domain Eukaryota; kingdom Metazoa; phylum Chordata; class Mammalia; order Chiroptera; family Craseonycteridae; genus Craseonycteris; species Craseonycteris thonglongyai. Next base: position 15,648 of record PVKE010010698.1, on the reverse strand, counting down.
TCAGTATTGTTTCATTATAACATTGATGAGACACTGTAGGAACTTAAATCTGGGTTATGCCAAGTAGCCTATAGCCTTTTGCTTAAAGTCCCAGAACCTATTGATGATCTTAAAAGAGGATGTACTGTACCGCACCTCTCAAAGTAGACTTCTTGCTTAGCTCTTCCTGGAGCAACACTTTTTATTGCTGTCTTCATGTACCTGCATGTAAACCACTCATGTATACGTATAAGAAGAGATGTTGATCAGTGTGTGAAATAAAATACAACATAATAATAGACTATGTAAAAACTGATTCTCATCTCTCCAATGTTATATCAAATTTGATATTTTTCTGTCTTCTATGCTATCTAAAGTCATACAATTATAAACTGACATCTTTGAATTGATTAAGAAGGAAGCTAATTAGATTCAAAGGTTAATTGATCTTTTAGGTACTAATAGTTCTTCCTAAAAGAATATGTAGTACCAATGAATATAATTTATAGTCTAAATATTCTGTATGTATATACCTAACATTGTTCCTGAAACTCTAACTTCAACATGTTTTATGTAGAAGGATTCAGGAAATAAAGAGAAAGAAAAGAAGGGAGTGGAAGGAGAGAGGAAAGGAAGGAAGTGGAAGGGAAGAAGGAAGAAAGGCAGTAAATAAAAGATGGGGTTCCCATGGATTGGGGCTAATTCTCTAAGGATAACTGTCTTGAATGTGATTGGGAGCTGTCAATACTTTAGGTCTTATTGGATTGTAGTGGACTATAGAGCTGAACTAAAGGTGCCCAAGACTTTTACAACAAATTAACATTTTTTTTTAAGATTTATTTTTATTGTTTTTGACAGAGAGAGAGAGAGAGAGAGATACAGAGACAGAGACAGAAAGAAGGGGAGGGCCCAGAACAGTCTCCATAGTTGCACATCGTAGGTTTTTCCACATAGTTTTATTTCACAGGTGGGCACAGGGCTGCAAAAGGTGGGAATTGGGCTGGGGTCTCACTCTGGTGAGAACTGAACTGGGGGCAGTCCCCAGTTCAGCAAATGGGTCTGCACGGCCGGGGCCAGGATTCGATCCTCGGTCCCCAGGGCTGCAAAGCGAGCGCTTAACCCACTGAGCCATCCCGGCTCCCCCAGATTAACATTTTTGTCTGTGTATAATTCATTTTTCTCTATATAAAATTTAAATAAAATTCAAGTTCAAATGGAGAGCTTTAGACATTAGTTAAAATCTGTATTTTTTTTCTTCAGTAACAACTAAAATGAAGGATGCAAAAACCCATTTCTCACAAAAAAGATTTTGCATGTAGATAAGTATTGCCATTTTATATGTGAAGTTTCTTTCTACCCGAAAGTATACAACATAATGCACTATTCCTGCTGTTAATCAACATTAGTTATTTTACATATAGTTCATCACGGTGAAATGTTTTAAAATAAGCTTACTTCCCCCTTATCTTTATTATAAAACATTGCAGCTCAGTGAAGCATTATCTGTCTTAGCAAAGAATAGTTTAATGTTTACATCTTTCTGTAATCTTCTTAAAACAAGAAAATGAGTTTGCTAATGTCAATGCTGAGACTGCTATATATCCACCTAATGTTGCGCTCAATGCTTAATCTTTTCCTCATTAAGAGTTTCAGTAAACATATGCTGATACCCAACTGAGCTCAAATGTAAGTAGATCACTCTTACCAATTCTGTGGAGAATCAGTTTAACACTTAGAAATTATCCCTTGAGAAAAATGTTGACATTTAGTCTCACACACAAATGAACTTCATAAATCCTTCATTTCTAGATTGAACTGTCACATGGCATGACTTAAGTCAGTCTAAATGATAGCCATTAAAGACTCTTATATGGTCAGTGAGCTTGACCTGATATATGTTCCCAAAGATCTCTATTATAACTTTATATAAATAGTCTTGAAAAGTTTTATCTTGTTTCATTTCTCTTTCTTTTTGATTTCCTAGTCTCTTCATGGACGAATATGAGAACTCCTTTTTCACCTTTTGCAAACTATTTTCCAGGACTCACTGTGTGTTAGTACAAGTCCTTTCTCCTCCACACGTCCTGGACTAAACTCAATCCACCAGTGAAGTTTTACTTCTGGTCCACAGGGCCAATGAGATTGGGTCAATCTCCCAGTATCACAAGCAAAATTTGGAAAACTGTCATTTCTCTCACCATAATTCACAAACTTATTTTTAGGAAGGGAGCTGTGAAGCAGAGAGAGTCAGGCTATTTAAGGTGCCATTTCTATAGAATCTGATTGATATTTAATAGTAAAGAAAAAGAAGCCATGTGATCATTTTGTCTTTTGGCTTTAACACATAGAAGCCACCAGAGTCAATGGTCATTACAGAGGAAGAAGCCATTTACAAATGAAAATAAACAAATAAAAAACTAAGATAGACATTAAAAATTATACTTAAAAGTAATCATATCCTATTGTGTTAGTTATAATGGAAATGAGAATAAAGAAAAGGCTACATTCTCAGTTTCCACACTTAGGAAACTAAGAATGCCTCTTAGTTTCCATTCTTGGGAAACTAAGAATGCCAGTGGCATGATGCCAAGCTATCTTGTAATACAGAAATGCTATAATCAAGAACTCAAAAATATTGGGGAAGCCGGGATGGCTCAATGGGTTGGGCGCTCACTTTGCAGCACCGGGGACCGGGGATCAAGTCCCGGCCCTGGCCCGTGCAGAACCAGAACCATGTGCTGGACTGGGAGCTCCCCCAGTTCAGTTCTCCCTCTGTCTCTGTCTCTGTATCTCTCTTTCTGTCAAAAATAAAAATAAATAAATAAAAATATATTTTAAAAAAATAATAAAAATAAATTAAAAAAATATATTAAAAAATAAAAATAAAAATATTACCCAACAAGTTTGTTGGGGATATTTTGTATAACCGCTCCAGAAATCTCTTTTGAGCTACTGGCTCTTGCTAGTTTGTTTATTATAAGAAAACTGGGATGGCAACTCAGAGCAGTTCTTAGCATCCATGAGCCATGAGATATAGTTTAATTGCCCCTCTCTCAATCGTATCATCAATCATCTTTTGGCCAGCTATTTTTCCATTAAAATCATTGAACAGACCATTTTAGTATATTCTGTTTGGATCAGGTGCAGTTCACCACCATTAAGGTATAATTCTAATTGTCAAATGTTAACAAATACAAATGAAACACTTTTAACAAATAAAAAATAATCCAACACCAGTTTTTGTACATTACTGAAGACTTTCACTGATTTCTATCAGTGAAGAATCAATCATTTCTTCTTGCTTTCCAGTCCATTTAATCAGTTAGAAAGACAAGTCTGCTTATTTTCAAAATCCACATTTCTCAACAGAAAATTGAAAGCCCAGAAAACAATTATGGAAGCGTCCCAGCAAAATGCAATAGTTCCTCATTCTATGTAAAATTTTCCTGAACATTCATTTTGAATTGCTTCTTTCTCATTTTAATGGTTTATACACATACTCTCAAAAAGCTAGAGTCTAGAATTTGACCAATTGTTTGGACTAATATAGAAAGTACTACCTTATAATATCATTACTAAAGGTCAGAGTTTTAGAGAGTACATAAATACCTTTTCTCTTTTGATGTTCTAATTTTTGCAATCTAATGTTTAGAACAAAAGTAAAGACAATTTATATAGTTGTGAATTCTAAGTATAGCAAATCACTTTTAGTCTCTAGTTACTGTATTTTGTATCTGAAGAGAATTTTTAGCAATTGGTCCATAACTAGGTTAATTAAATACATATGTTTGCAGAGTTCCTTTCACGTCTTTTCATCTTTTCTCGAATGAATTCCTGTGTTGGGCTAACCATCTAACTTAATAAATCTTTTATTACTGAATTATATATATTATTTTTAACTATATAGACAGTTAACTATATATGAGCATATATTGTTGTAATGTATGTAGTTGAAAAAAATTGTCATTTTCATTTAATCATATTGCAGCTTTATTATGAGAAAGATTTGTGTTGCTTATTTTAAATTAGGACACAGTTGAGAAAGACTAATAATGCCTTTCAGATAAGTAAAAACGATGCATTCTTATGTTGCCATCTCTGTTTAGCATCAGTGAAGACACAGGCTCAGCAGTATAAAAGCAATTGTCTCTTTAAGGGCTAAATCTTATTTGTGCAGAACATTAGCAATAGCTCCAAGGCAACAATGAAGATGTTTTCAAAGTATTGCTTGGGAATTTGTCAGTGATGCTTATTGACATTAATGGGAATTCTATAGGCCATTTTACTCTTATCACTTTGAAATGTGTAAGGGAGAGTTTCTATAAGAGTGCTTTTTGGAAGTTTTCCACAGATTCATGAAGAAATGCTTGATACCATGAGTGTGTCTAAAATATGTTGAACTAACTGTGTGATCTAGTGAATAAACTCAACTATCAATTTAAGTCATTGTGTTAATCACTTATTAAAGTCATTGCATTAATTCAATTATTAAAAGTGGTTATTTTATTGCCCCCTCCTTCTTCATTTTTCAGTTTTTGAAGAATAATACATTTGAAGTCTGTACAAATTAATACATTTCTAAAAGAACCTATTTATTTGTACCATGTAAATGGAAGTAACATACCAAAATGCAGTATCAAATTGTTTGTTTTTATAGTATTGAGTCTTGGTATTAGTCATCCACCGACTACTTATAATGTTTAACACTACATCATATACTCAGAAAAAAATTATTGGTTACAAACTCATGAAGTTTACTATTATTATTAATAATAATAATCAAATACAACACAAGCACTTGTGAGTTTGAAATAGGAAAAGCACCACAAAGAAATAAAGTATAGTAAGAGAAATAATAGGGAGGTTCAAGAAATCTCTGGAAAGAATGGTCCTTGGCTGAATTTTAAAAAGATGAATAGGTGTTACTATGGTAATAAAAGCACAAGGAAAAAAATACATTTCAAAAGTGAGAATAATGTGAAAAATAGGTCCTGTGCTGCAGTCATAGGAGTTACAAAAAATACTTGGGATTAAAATAAGGCCATTGTGGCTGCAGTGTGCAAGGGTGGAAGTTATAGCACGAAAAGAGGCTGGAAAGGAAGCAGAGACCAGACTAGCGATTCCAGTAGATTACCATAAAACGTTTATTAGGATATTGTAATAGTTATTATTTGCTTCATAACCAAACTTAATGGCTTAAAAAAGAAATGTTTGTTTTGTTTGTTTTCACACTTTGGGTAATGAGGTATTTGAGAATATTTATCTGGTTGGCTCTGGGTCAAGCTCTCTCTGTAGTTACAGAAAGGGTGTCAGCAGGGGCAGATGTCGTGTAAGGCTTGATTAGGATTGGAGGATCTGCACTCAGTGTGGGTCACTCACATGATTGTTGACAGGACTCACTTTCTTGTCACGTGAACTTTTCCATAAGCTGTTTGCGTATCCTCAGGTGGTGGCTAACTACCACCAAGCTGGTGATGGAAGAGAGTAAATAGGAAGCTACAGTGACTTTTATAACTTAGTCTCCAAAGTTGCACATCGTCATTTGCACATTATTAGAAGTGATTCACTAAGTCCAGCTCACACTCAAGAGGAGAGGAGTTAGACTCCACCCCTGAAAAGAACAAGTATCAAATGGTTTACAGGCATAATTTAAAACACTGCCACAAATATGTTAACTTGTTTAGGAAGGAGAATGGTATGGTCAGGTTAGCATTTAGAAGATTAATCCTGTCATTTTGTGGACAACACATTAGAGTTGGAGAAGATGGCATACCATAGAATGTAAACTATTGCAATAGCCCAAGTACTTCGAAAGTAGTTTGGATTAAAGTGGAGATAGAGAATACGAAGATGGTATTTTAGAGGTAAACCGATAAGAATGATGAAATGGTTATGTAGGAAGACCAATGAAGTTACTATGAATGGTTCCTAGGTATATGGCATGTTTAATTTCATAGTCGGTTATGCCGTTACCTGTCATGGCAAGCCCCAGAAAATAACCATTTTAAGATTAACATTCAGGAAGTTGGAAGGTTGTGAATTCAGATGACTGTGATGTATTTCAGGTACAACTAAGAACTTACTTATGAGATAGAGCTTTAAAAAAGATTAATAATGTACAAACGTAAGAAACTGTTTAGTAATATAAACTTGAGAACCTATATAGGTAATAAGGCTATCACTCGCCTAAGATCATCTAAGATTATTGGAATGAGTTTGGGGGAAAGAGACTAGAACTGAACGTAAAAAGTATATGGGTATTATTTAATTAAGTCATAACAAGATTTATAGATTATTCATTCATTTCCCCCATTTGTTTATTAAACAAATACTGAGCAGTTGCTATGTGCTGAGAGCGCTGTGCCATAGCTAGCATTTACAGCATAACATAGCGATGTCTTGTTTCCTCATCTTCATTCATCTTAATTCATCTTACTTAATGGAGTATATAGATAAAACTTGCAAATACCAATGTAATGAAAAAAGTATTAAAACTGAGGTCAGTAGAATTTGCTATCAGAGAAAATAGATGAGGTACTTAATTACACCTTAGGTCTCAGGGAGAAAAGTTCTAAAGGGATATAAGGAGAAATTGCGGTGAGTATGAGACATAAAAGTGCAGAGACAAATCATGAAAGGCGTTGTAGTGGGGATCTGCTTCAAATAGCACCCTTTATTTTGCTGGAAATCAGAAAATGATCCTCTCTATATTATGGTTCTAATGACGGCAGAGAGTCATTGTATTCTGACTCTGTAAATCACAGGACTAGCATCTAAACCAAGGATATAAAATCAGAATACTTTCCCACGGCCCTCAATCTAGAATTAGAATTAGAAGGGCAATACCTTGTTGGGAGAAAAAGAAACATGGGAGCAACTGGAGTCAGTCTCTCCTGCTGTGTGAGGAAAGTTAGGCTTCATGTAACGGTGAATAAAAAGAAAAACAATGTTGATGGAGAGACGGATAGACAGGAAATTCTTGGGTGATAGAGGTTGGGTGGTGAATACGAGTTTATATTATCAACACAAATCACTTAGGGAGAGATTGAAGATTTACTGAGATTTTAGAATTTTAGGTAATACTGGAAGAGTGGTTTGACATAACTGAATATTGTCATTGGTATTAAGTCTTCAAGTAATAAAATGTCTGAAATTATATACATATAATCTATATGTCTGTATCTATGTAGATTGTGTGTGTGTGTGTGTAACGTAGCTGTGATATGAGAAAGATATTTACAGTGAGTTGTAAGGGCAGAGAAAGCACATTTAGTACTATGAATTCATGGAGAAAAGCAAGTCAGGAGCGGAGTGATCACAAAGTCTAGGGTGGGGGTTGTTTGAGTTTAGTGTGGATGTTATTTGATTTACGAGAGAGTATTGAGTATGTGTAAATACTGATTATTATAATTCTGTATATGAAGCAGCTGAAGATTCAGAAGAGTTTGGAGATAATAAGAAAGAAAAATAGATTTGTCTTTAAGAGAGAAACTGACTTCTGTTGCTATTAATTACAGGAGGAAGGAATCTTTGATCCAAGTTAATTCATAGGTTTGTTAAGGAAAATGTTATGTCATAAACATAAAAAATAAGCAACCCTTGGGTCCTTTATCTTCTCAGCCTAAAACAAATCTTTAATGGTGGCTTGTTTAAAATGAGAACTTATTTCTCAGTGTTAGGCCTCTGATTTCTGTCTGATCTCATTTCATGCTTTCCTATTAGCTGGTTCTCTCCTCTGCTAATGCTGGGGTATGAAACTTTGGAATTCTAGTATCACATGTAGATACATCCTTAACATTAAAGTTTTCTATGTGTTCTTTTTCTTCTAGTTGAAGATATAGATATAATTTTATACCAACTTGCCACAGACATTCTTTGTAAGAACTTTTATGGATATATAATATTCATACACACACAAAATACACACACCCATGTTTAAATTTGTGAAATAAAACCAAAATTTTTTTTCTTACTCAAAAAGAGGTAAATGCTTCTTTTTTTTAAAGATTTATTCTTATTGTTTTTGACAGAGAGGGAGAGAGAGTGAGACAGAGAGAGAGAAAGAGGGAAGGGCCCAGAGCAGTCTCCATAGTTGTACACCACTAGTTTTCTACACAATTTCATTCCACAGGTGGGTGCAGAGCTGTGCAGGGCAGGAACTGGGCCAGGGGCCTCCTGTATGGAGCTCACTCTGGTGAGAATCGAACTGGGGTGCACCCCAGTTCAGCATGTGGGTCTGCAAGGGCTGGGGACAGGATTTGATCCCTGGAGCCCGGGGCTGCAAGAGTAGCTCTCAACCCGCTGAGCCATCCTGGCATCCCATATTTTTTAAATTTTTTATTGTTAAATTTATTAGGGTGACATTGGTTATCAAAAATTACATAGGTTCCTGGTGTACAATTCTACAGTACCTCATCCATGTGTTACAATATGTGTTCATCACCCAGAGTCTGCTTTCTTTCCTATCACCGTATATTTAGCTTCCTTTCCCAAGTCCCTCCCCACTTACCCTCAGGTATTCACTAAACTATTGACTTCAACCACGAGGTTTTGTTTCTTTGTTGCTTTCAGCTTTATATTCCACATGAGTGAAGTCATGTGCTTCTTAGCTTTTCCTCTCTGGCTTATTTCACTTAGCGTGATGATCTTAAGTTTCATCCATGTTGTTGCAAACGGCAGTATTTCATCTTTTCTTATAGCTGAGTAATATTCCATTGTGTATATGTACCATAAATGCTTATTTATATAAGTGAAATGTTTCATATTCTGTTAGAAATGAGACACTTTTTTCAAACTCTCCCTAAAATGGCAAAATTTTTATTGCAATTCTGTTTCCCACACTGCACATTAATAACATTTGATAAGTGCTTCAGATAAACTTGTCTGTAAAATTTTGTTTTTAGCCAATTTCATCATAGAAAAGTTGGTGTCATGCTGCTTGATATTATCTATGAAACTATGGCAGGAGGTCATTTACTGTGGAGTGAAAAGCTGGTGTTTTAAATAAATGTAGGATATTTGAAATAATCACTGTGAAAGTGTACTGACCAGGGAAACTGAGAGATACTCTAAGGGAGCACTGAGATTCAGTTGACATTAAAAATCAAAATGTATAATAGTAACACTCTTGCTCTATTCTACCACTCAAGTTTTCAAAACATTGCAATTATGTAACCCTTACTTTATGAAAAACATTAAGAGTCCAGATGCATTGTGAGCTGCTCTTATTAAAATGTTCTTACTTGAATACTAATACATTTTCACTTGCTTTTTTTGGATGAAGAGTAATAATATATTTCCACTGGCCTATTAATGATGAATTTTTACTTGTATTAAATATGTAAAGAGTAAGATTGTTAACACTCAGATTTCTCCCCTTTAGATAAAATAGTTTAGTTTTAACTCTTCATTCTTTGTCCTTTCCTTTAACCTCAGTTTCAATGTACTGCTAGGCAGTTAAAATGGCAAAATTAAATGGCGTACTTTTTCATGACCTTTCTCCTCTTTCTAAATTTTTTAAAGTTATACCATCTTTTTTTCATCCCACTGTCTGTGAACATAAGTTTTGCAAACTCTCAACTAAAAACACTAGAGAAATAAAATGTAAAATAAAAACAATAAATTTTTTTTTTTAACTGAACTGAAGGCCTCACCACGTTCGGGAAGCACACCCCAGTTCAGCATGTGGGTCCGCTTGGGCCAGAGCCGGGATTCAATCCTCGGTCCTTGGGGCTTCAAAGCAAGTGCTTAACCCACTGAGCCATCCCGGCTTTCCCAACAATAAAATTTTTAAAAATATGACAAACAAAAAAGACTGCAAGAAAATAAGTAAAATATTTCAAGATGAAGAAAATGATAAGAGAATATGCATGAATTATGAGGAAAAACAAGTCTTGAAGCAGACTTTTTTCTGAAGTCAACATTTGTGTGCAGGAGAGCTGTCCAGAAAGTATCCAGCCATGAAACCATTCTCATTACATTGATGATGGCTGGATTATTTTTTTCCAGATAGTGTGTGTGTGTTCATTAAAAAACAAGGCTGTGGTCTAATTTATGACTCTATTTTCTTATTAGACTAAAATATTTCAATTGCTCTTATACTGTCATTATATTCTCAATGCTGTGGACATTGAAGTTCACAACATTGAGTTTCCTAATATGACAGAAGCATGAAGGAATCAAACTGTTGTTTAAATGGCTGTAGAAGTCCCCCATTTACTAAATCTGTGAGTTCTGAGAAGCTGCTCAACTCCCCTCACCCTCACTATCTTCATCTGTAAATAAGAGTACAGTAGACCTCCTTATCCACAGGGTATATGTTTCAAGTCTGCCTCTAGAGGTACTTTGTCCAATTTGATTGTAAATTTTATTCAATTTCCTTTTGAGAGAATTACTCACTAAATGATAATCCACTACACAGTCATATAGGAAATATTTTTTATCTATTTTGTGATAAGTAAAGATATGATTGAACTTTATTAAAAACTGCTAAAACCAGGATACATCATGACCACAGCAACCTGGCCAGGTTTAATGATTGGATGCCATAGCTCCTGGTTTAGTTGCACTAACAACCAGTATAAAAGATACATAGAAGATCATGGGCAGGGAAGCTGGGATGGCTCAGTGGGTTAAGCACTCACTTTGCAGCGCCAGGGACCAGGAATCGAAATCCCGGCCCCGGCCCCTGCGGACCCATATGCTGAGCTGGGAGCTCCCCCAGTTCAGTTCTTTCTCTGTCTCTGTCTCTGTATCTCTCTCTCTCTCTGTCAAAAAACAATATAAATAAATAAATAAATATTAAAAAAAACAAACAGATCATGGGCAGAGATGGCACATGTGATTGAGGCTTCCTAATGCCTTCCTAGTATAGAAATGTTAAAAGTTTGATGGCCCTATCCAGTTCCAAATATATAACTTTTGCTGCTCCACAGTTTCATAACTGCTCCTATGATTCACGTATTGCTGTGTGCTATAGAGCTTACATAAAATCTAGTGCAATAGGTCTAAGCGTGGCCAACCATACTTTGATCCACGCTTTTCAAGATTATTAATCACCAGAAATGAAATAGAATCATAAAACACACTACATTGTCTTAGTTATCCTTGTATCTGCTTCCTAACTCCCAGTGCTTATTGTACTGGAATCACTCAATAATCTTTGCTGTGTGAGTGAACAGATTAGTTAATGGACATTTAGACTTTTTTTTTTCTTAATCCATCATGGTCATGCTTTTTCTTTACACTTGCTCACAAATAATATCTATAATAATGTATTTTATAAATTTACTTACCAGAGAGAAATATAGTTCTTTAATCCCTTTTTCTATATCAAAAGTAAAATTTTCTTCCTATTGTATATAGCTTTTAATCATATTGCCCTCAAAACTGAGACAGCATGACCCTTCTCACTTCCTATACCTAAGTGCAATATCTAATATATCTGATCAGACATTACTAATTAACTTAGAAATACTGATTAGCTTCACCTCTGTTCACTGAACCATATTATTAGGTATAAGAATAAAAATAGCGTCTATATGTGCATTTACTTTTTAATTGATGTTATTGACGTGTAACCTTGTATTGGTTTTAATGTGCATTTACTTTTGCATTCTTTATATTCTACAATTTTATTTACATTAGTAAATTTATGTCTTAACATTTTTGGTAGTAGTAATAATAAATCATAATAAAAATAGCTACTATTAACCGAGGATCCAAAGTGCCCCAGACCATAAGTAAGATCACAATTATATATTACCTGATTTGCTCTGTACGCATTTCTAAAATTGTGTGGTATTATTGCTATCTTAAAAATTATATTGCATATCTTTAGCAAAATTTTATACAAAAATATATAAAATATAGACAGTATGAATACCCAATTAAATTTAATTAAATCCAATAAAGATTGAATCTATTTTGGGGATAGAATAATCACAAAATAAAGACATTTATAACAAAGTAGAATTTGGGGAAGCTTGGGTGGCTCAGTGGGTTAAGCACTCATTTTGCAGCCCTAGGGCTTGAGAATCGAACCCTGGCCCTGGCCCTGGCCCATGTGGACCCATATGCTGAACTGAGGTGGCTTCCCATGAGGGAAGGCCCCCAGTTTGGTTCTCACCCCTTGGTTTGGCCCCTTGCTCAAGGCACCGAGGAAGCCTGCCTCTCATTTGGGAGGCACCCCACCCAGCCCGGTTCCTGCCCTGCATGGCCCCTGCCCACCTGTGTGGAACTAAACCATGTCAAAAACTGATGACTTACAACTATGGAGACTGCTCTGGGCCCTCCCCCTTTTCTCTGTTTCTCTCTGTCTCTGTCAAAAACAATAAAATAAATCTTTTTTTTTAATAGACTTTATTGTTGTTGCAATGATTTTATTCAGCTCTATAGACCAAAATCTTTAAGGTCTTAGAAACACAATACAGTGACCCCTCGTTTTTCGCGGTTAATGGGGACCAGAGCCTTCCGCGAAAGCTGAAAAACCGCGAAGTAGGATTGGCCCCTAGGAATGTTCGTGTATGCGGGTACAAGGATGTTTTAAATATGTAAACAGTATTCATATTTTACTCATTGAAGACAAAAATGACAACAGTCTACGTATTTACTTAAACGTGTCCGTGCTCATTAATAAGGTGAATGACAAAACCTTATACAGTCATAAACATGAATCCACATTGCTTTCTGAGAGAGGCGGAGAGTCTCGTGTGGGGGGCGGAGGAGAGGCGCTCACGTGACGCGTAGAAGCGTTAGGCTCCCTCGGAGACGCTTCTGCTGGAGGCGCTGACGGGAGAGCCGGGGGCTTTACCTTGGAGAGAAACAGGGTGATGGGTAGTTGTTGTCGTTGTTTTTTCTTTTCCTTCAAAATTCCCCTGTACAAGGACATTATCCCATCAACGCGATGGCTGAACTCAACAGCTCGAACCCTATTGTCGTCAATGTCTTGTGCAAATTGTTGCATCGCTCTTGCCATGTTGCACAATTGTTGCAGATTCTCCAGGGTAAGGCCACGCTTTTCAGTTTCTTCTTCGTCTTCCTCTTTGTTTTCTTCCTCACTTGCAGACTTTGTCATCTCAAGGAGGTCTTCATCAGTCTCTCATGGGTCGATGTCGCCCCGGAAACCAATCCCGCGCCTTTATGAGAGCCCGTGGGAGGGACTCTGAGTCAGCTCATCTCTTTGTGTGACATGCAGGGATCCTTCTCTCTCGCGCATCCACATGAAACAACGCTCCTTTCCGCCATGTGGCTGCCGACATGCTGGTATTTTTTCATTTTTATTTTTTGATGAATATTTTGGGAAAACCCACGAAGCACTGAAGCCGCAAACCATGAAGCGCGAAGTGGTGAGGGAACACTGTACTCCACAATGAGTTCAGTCTATTTTCATCTCAATCATAGTAATTTGCATTTAACTGTATTTTCTAGAAAACTAAGTATTTATGTGAGTTTTCTTTGTAGCCCATGTGTGTGCTTTTGCTCTAACAGAGAGAAACCCAGGTGTCATTGGCTCTTTTCATTGCTTCCAAGAATTTGATCAGCATCTGTCCAGCAACAGAAGATCAAGGCCTTTTGAATAGACTGTCTCATTCAGAGTAGGCCATCAAAGGGGGATGGGGGTGGGGTGGGTGGAGGAATCTCTTTACTATTTTAAGAACAAAACTGTTATCTGAGTTCTGATCTGGCTCTGACTGGAGCATTGAGAGGGAATTTCAAGCAGCAGTCTGGCAGCTATTTGATAGACTCGACATTATTGGATTGACAATTTTTTTCCTCTGTCACACCAGTATTTGTAAAGTGTACTGCATGGTGACTGATGAAGCCAAAGATGAACAATGAGCAGATAATGGAAAAAGAGATGAAAGACACTGTGTTGAAAAAAGGAAAAGAACAGCCCCTCATCATTCTATCAGAGCTTCTGTTTTGTGAGCTGTCGATCACTCAGTCAACAGGAAAGTAGGGCAAAGGGGACACACAAACAATGCATTAAAATAAAGTGTTCAGGATGTTACTGGGATTCATAGTCAGCAAGAGGTACAGAGTTTTCTTGTTACACCCACTAAAATATTTGATTCTCTGGATGGTAAAAGTTTGTACAAGATAATATGTGTTACTCCAATAAACTCTTCTGTACTTATAGAATATGTTAATATTCCAGCAGCAATAAATGCTAACCTTACAGTTTCTGATGAGAAAAATCATTTGCCAGATCATTTCAAGAAAATTAAGGTTTTTTATTTTTGTATTTCCTTCTACCAGACTGCTCAAACCTATTGAATAAGAAAGCTCTATGTGGTTGTTTCTTGGAGAATAATTTAAAATACATTTTAAGATCTTTTAAAATGTTCTGCTCTTTTAACATGGAGGTGCAAGATTGATCAAATTTTGGGTTATATGAAAATTATTCTTCTCTAAAAGAAATACCCAAGTACCTCCAAATAATTTGGGTAATTTTATTTGAGATTCAACTTTCTAATATGTTTTTGTGATATTATTTTTATTGTGACACTACAGATGAATTATCCTGAATTTCAGAATAATTTTATGGATAGTAATGATAAAACGTTGAATTGCAGATTTTTTTTTTTTTTAAGAATCTTGATATTTGATTGCTGCTCTGCAAGTCTCTGGAAACATGGTAGCTGCCACAAAAATATTTGGACTTGGAGTGGATCTTAGAGTCAAAACACATGAACATAGTTATCAACCTTTCATTAATATACTGGTCAAGCTAAATTACTAAACATAGATTAAGACTTTCCATTGGATTTTCAACTCTAAATAGGCATGAACTATTTTTTTCACATCATTTATTCCGTATTTTTGCACCCTGTACGTATAAGAAAACAACAGTGATGGAACTCTGAGATATAATTCACTCAGTGCTGAACAAGCAAGATAAGTCAGACTGAAAAAAATCAAGAACCATATAACTTCACTAATATGTGGAATATAAAACTTAAAGCAACAAAGAAACAAAGATTTATGGACACAGTCAATAGTTTAGCGGTTACCCGAGGGTAAGGGGGCAAGAGAGTAGGGAGGGGACATTAAATATAAGGTGATAGAAAGAGAACTGAATTTGGGTGGTGAGCATATAATGCAATACATAGATGATGTAATGTAGAATTATACACCTGGAACCTATGTAATTTTTACCAAGCAATGTCACCCCAATAAATGTAACAATAAAAAAATGAATCATAAACCTCCATTAATGACATAAAGAATTTTTAATGCAGCTAGCAGAGTTCCTAGTACATAAGTGTCCAATACATATGAATACTTCCTTATGTTTTCTTCCTACTTTAATCTGTGGGTATTATAAGAGATAAATCTCTTATGACTGCTGACATCTGCTAATCTATCTGTGTTACTCATTTGCTGGGTCCTCTTCCAACAATGAGAAACAATGTTTTTAATTTTTTCAACATTATGTTTGATGGTGTGTGGGAGAAGTATAGAATCAATATTTGGGGAAAGCCGGGACGGCTCAGCGGGTTGAGCGCTCGCTTTGAGGCCACGAGGACCGAGGATCGAATCCCGGCTCCGGCCCAGGCAGGACCCACATGCTGAACTGGGGAGTTCCCACAGTTCGGTTCTCTAGCTGTCTCTGTCTCTGTCTCTCTCTCTATCTGTCAAAAGTAAAATAGAAATAAATATGCACTG